>JAUYWH010000010.1:16838628-16861707 GCA_034779795.1 Ctenopoma multispine | reverse complement strand
CTTTTTTTGTTAAGTACATAACTCCACATGTGTTCATTCATAGTTTTGATGCTTTCAGTGAGAATCTACCAATGTAAATGGTCATGAAAATAAAAGAAAACACATTGAATGAGTCCAAACTTTTGGCCTGTACTGTACGTATCAGTGACTTTAGACATTTGAACTGAATTTAAAAAATAATCATACAAAGCTATAAGTGTAAAAACAAGTATTCATGCTAAGAAATATTTGATTTCTGAGAAAGGTGTTGATTGATACTATTGCACAAAAGAAACAGAGAAGTTACTAACAAAAGCAAACTAGCAAAAGCCTTCCCAAAAATTATGACATTTAATGTGGGTGAACCATTCAAACACATTAAAAAAGATTTTAATCATAATAACTTCTGGATTATAGTGAGGATCACTGAAGAATTAAGCCACACAAAAAGCACGTAGTATATGAATAATTAATGTTTGTTCTTTTACTTTTTTATAACAAAGCATATGACAGTGAAGACAAAATAAACAACATAAAAGGTACATATAGACCAAGAAAACCACTATAGACACTAACCGTAGGATAATACTGTATGCACCGTATACAACAACAGAAGCTTGCAATTTGAGGGAGGGAGAAAGCTCCACCCTGCTGCTGTACTTGGAACTGTAGAGAGAAAATGTTATTTTGCTTTTAGCACATGTAAAAGCTGACATGACACAGTAAGAAGGGTGAAGGAAAAAAAACCTTTCCTTCTCTCCCCCCCCCCCCCCCCCATAGTGTAAGTGGAAGTCAGCAATGAAAGAAACCCCAGTGCCAGATTCTAACCAGTATGATGTGAAAAAGATAAAGATACAAAGGATAAGAGAATTGTATGAAGTAACTAAAGCTTGAAAATGTCACTAGTGATACAGTATCCTAGCAGTATTTGGCGTAACTTCCATCACATCAGTTCTGTTTGTCGAATGTTTATGAGCAGTTCGATCCCGAGGCACCCTCTTCGTCATCAGGTGGACAGGCGACAAAATCAGCCAACATGGAGGCCATGGCTTCATCATCCAGCTGAGAGACAAAGAAATATCTCTTCATACATGCTTTGTGAGCTTTACAGCTTTAGATTTATGTGTTTATATAACAATTTAAGACACTGTGTAGATCAGGTTTTCGTGGGAATATAGCATGCTTCATTTTATTGTATCTACAATGAACAGAGGAATTCCCTTTAAAAGAACTGCACCATTTAGATGACACATGAATGAGAGAACAAGTGAAGACATTTTTACCTTTTTCTTCTCAGTGCTTTGTCCCACCTCCTCCTCCTTGAGCACCTCCTCTCTCTTCCTCTTTACACCTTTGCCCTCTTCACCATCACTCACCCCTCCACCTCCCTCTTCTGTCTCCTGCTGCTCTTCTTCCACATTGTCTCTTTTCTCAGTACCTGGCTCTTCTTGCTTTGTATTGAGACCTGTTTCAGACCTTGGTTCAGGATCTGCAGTTGCTGAGTCTCCTTGCTGATCAGCTTCTGGCTGCTCCTCTTGATGACTGGGAAGCTGGTTATCATTCACATTGGCTTCATGTGCAGTTTCAGCTCCTGACTCCTGCTGAGTTAAAGAGGGTCAACATTAGGTATAGAGCTTAGTTTCCCTGTGACAACAACGTTTTAATACGAGCTTCATTTATCAACATTGGATAAATACAGATACTGTGTTGACCCTGTTATGCAAAGAGACATTTCTGACAGCTGAGATGATCCATAATTATTTCATTGTCCCTGTTTATTCTTGTGTCTCTTTATCTAAACTAATTCCCCAGAATGGTATTTTGATAGAAATCCAGAAAATGCTGATTCTTGGCTGTTCTGATGACATAATAAAGTCCAGACTTTAAACTAAGATGCTGCATTGTCCTCATGTGTAAGGTCAGCCCTGTGAAAGTCCTGAGGCTACATCTGACATCTTAAAACTGAAGTACCTACCTCTTTATTAGGACTGGTTGTGTGGTCTTCGGAGGAAGCTGTGGTTTCAATCTCATTGGCTCGTTCCTCCCATGAGCTGGCCCCCTCCTGCACCACTCGACCTCCAGATCCTGCTCCTTCCTCCTCAGTCTCATCCCTGTCTTCCAGTGCACTTCCAGTGACACACAGGATCTGTGGCATGGTGGGGTCGTCCATCCTTTCACTTTCATCCTCATCTCCCTCTCCCTCCCGTGCCTCCTCCAGAACTCCAATGCTCTCCACCTCCTGCATCTTCATCCTGTCCTCTCCAAATAGTGCTCTGTTGATATGGACCTCCTCTATCCCTCCCTCTGAATCTCCTTCCATGCTGAATCCTGCCATCTCTCCTTCATCCACTGCTGCAGCTTGAAGAACCTTTCCTTCCTCTATTCCCATCTCTCCTGCCTTCTCCTCTGCCCCCTCCAGTGGAGGTATGTCACCATCTTCATCATCCTCCTCTTCCTCCTCCTCTTCCAGCTCTTCACCTTCTTCTTCTTCATCATATTCCTCATACTCTCCATCATATAACTCTTCATCAGCCAAATCACTCATTTCCTCCTCCTCGTCCTCCTCATCCATTCCTTCTTCTTCCTCCTCCAGCTCTTCATCATCCTCCATGTCCTCCTCCTCTTCCTCCTCATCATCTGTGCTGTTGATATTGATGACAGCTGAATCTTCGTTGCTGGCAGGAGGTAAGGGTGGTTGGTGCTGGTGGAGGTGCCGCCCTTGTTGACTCAGCTGGTTCTGCAGGTGGTGCATCTGAAGTGGTAGACCCATTGAGCCAGGCTGGCCTGGTGTGGATGGTTGCATCAGCATCTGCTGGAGCTGGGGTCTGCCAGACAAGGAGTCCCCCAAACCTCCAGGCGGAGCTGTGAGTGTGCTAGAGTTCAGAGGTGGAACCAGGGAGACCACTGAGGTGCTAGAAGGAGGGAAGGAGTTAATAGAGGCGGTGGAAGTAGTGATGAGGGGGGAGGAGGTACTTATGTCATTGGAAAGTGAAATCCCATCTATTGTGGTTGTTGCTGCGGTGGTGGGTACCATAGTGACAGAATCTCCTGGTAATGTGCCTGTAGGCCCTGGTAAAGCAGGGGCCATGTTCTGGGAGTTTGCTGCCGTTACCGTGTCATCCTGCTGGTTTTCCATGTTGAGCATTCCTGGAGGAACAATGACCACGCTGTCATCAGAGTCACTAGCCAGAGAGATCTCAACATCCTCTGTTTCCTCTTTGTCATAGCGGACAAACACAGGTCTCTGCCCTTCTGGAGGTCCAAGCCCAACAGGTTCAGACTGGTGGTGTGTCCGCGGGGATAGGATCATGTCAGTTGGAGTAGGGGCCTGACCTGGAAGCCCCAGGGAGAGGTGATTTTCCAGAGATCCCAGCAGAGAAGTTGGGCCCAGGCCAAGGGGGTGGCGGGTGGGGAAGGGAGGACCAGGGGCAGGTCCTCCTAGGAGGGTTGGCAAAGTGAGCCCAGGTGTGGGTCCTTGGGAGGGAGGGAGCACTGAAGCAGTGGGGTTGGGTTTCAGATTGAGCGATGGTAAGGGGAGTGCGATGGAGGGTGTGCGAGGGTGGAGGAGGGAGTTACAGATGGTCAGAGCCTCAGTACAGAATGTAGAAACCTGGGAGGGGAGGAAGAAGACATGAGCGATCAAAACAGTGAAATGACCAAAATAGCTTGTAAACATGGAAACATGTTTGGGTTTTTTTATTTCCTAACACCTCAGCAACATATTTATTTCACAATCACAATCTATATTTATTTGTTAATAATAATAATAATGCTGATACCCTGTTTTTCAGGGTCGCCACATTGGATTTCAGCATATTGGTTTGGCAGGATCTTACACTGTCATTTTCAGATGCACACGAAAGAGCAAACTGCAGATGTGTCTATAGGTGTTTTTTTGTTCATGAATTAAATTTGTTACCAAATACTTAGAAATGTCAAAAATGTTTTAAACTGCTGTGCATGTGTTGGTGTCCGATAAACCCTTCGTCTCATTGCCCTAAAAGTCAAACTGCAAACAAAATTCTACCACTCAGCACTCTCTGTTCCTAACAACACTCACCTTAATGTTACGGTCAGTGCGTCCATTGCTGAGAATAGACACGGCACAGGTCAAAGGAGGGGGCCAACATGGTGATGGGACCAGGACCAGAGCCAGCAATAACCTGAAAATCCACACAAACATTTATTACAGCATATGACAAAACATAAGCTTATGTACATATAGAAGATGTGTGCAGTAAAATAAAATTATGAAAGAATAGAACAGTAAGTGCAACTGTCTTTCTGCACTTCAAAGTCCTAATCATTCATCCATTATTAAGTTCTAAGAGTAATCATTTATATAGCTCCTTTCTTAAACTAAATGCAGCTACAGTTATTAGTTTAATGAAGTGTAAGTAGTAACCACAAACAAAACATGAAAAAGTTACTTTAATGTGAAGTACATAAAGGCTGCACCTGTATAGCTCTCGTCTGGAGAGGGCACTGCTGTACTGCCCGCTGATGCCCCCTGCTGATTCAGATGCAGCGCTGCTACTGGTCTGCTGCTGCTGAAGACGCACGCACAATGGCAGCAACACTTCATGTAGACGCTGCAAGAAACAGACCAGATAACAACAAGCTGACTGACTGATAGAGAGAATGAGCTCTCCATTCTGCAAGACATGAATTCAAGTCATTATCTTACACTATATCTAAATTAAGACCACAGAAATTAACAAATGATCATAATTATCAGTTCTCCTGACAGCAGTAGTAATCATTAGAAGTTTAGCAGTTCAAGTGAAAATCCTTATATTCTGATATGTTTTCACGTGTTATCAGCTAAATTACTGTGCTACTACAATGCAACAGTGGCATTTACCTTGTGTATATCATCCTTTAGCAGGGTACCACTTGTGAGTATGATTCGTCTTAGTGCTGTAAAGAAAAAAAACATCTGTTTGATTACAACACAGTTGTAACAGTTCAGTTACAAATGATACATTCAGACTGAGGCAGCAGCTCACCTCTGAGAGCTGCAAGGCAAGTATCCTGATTAGCCACAAGGTCTCCTTTCCTCTGGAGTGACGGCCCAACTGTATCTGCTATGACCAAAGACTTTGTCCTCCGTGGGCCTGGTTTTCCCCCAGGAACCACATCAGGTGACAAACCTGCCCGTAGCTGGAAAAAAGAACCACACAGAGAGATAAATGGAGCAGCAGCATTAACTTGCCTATTGTGTCAAAATACAATCAAGTACGTTAGTGAAAAGAAAAAAAAAATGTTTCTCTTTTCATGAAGGAAGAAAAAAATTTTTTTTCTTTTCATATAAATAACAGTTAAAACAAATTAATAAATGATAGATTTTTGGATTGTTCTATGAAACTATGCCAAATTTGATTAAAATACATGGTGCCTTAATAGATTTAAAATACCTGTTTGGAACTTGAACTTACCTTGACAGACTCAGTCCCTGGTGTGATGTCACTGAGCAGGTGGCTAAACAGCAGTTCTAACTGACTTTGGTTTCCCTGAAGAATGCTAGCAGAGGCTCCAGCCACCTGAACCCAGAGTTCTAAGGTTCTGTACACTGATACCCGCACTGAGCTGTGGGAAGTACAGCAGAGACACACACAAGCAATGATTCAGATGTTACTGCAATAATTTTACAGCTCATACAAAAACTGATACAATTTGCTGATGTGGTGGAAGTGTATTAGTGCCTTTAATACTGACATTGGTTATTCTATAAATATATAAGTGCCTTGAAAAACTATTCATATGCCTTGAACTTTTCCACATTTTGTCACATTACAACCACAGGTTAAATGTATTTTATTGGTATTTTATGTGCTATACCAAAACAAAGTAGCATACTTAAAGTGGAAGAAGAATGATACATAACATTTAAAGTTTTTGTACAAATGAAAAAGAGTAACATGTATTTGTATTCAGACCTCTTAACTCTGACAGCCATAAACTAATCCAGTGCAAACAATTGTCTTGAGAATTCATGTAATATTAATTAGTAAGTACACCAGTGAGTAATTTAATCTGAGTATTAATACAGCTGTTTTGTTTGTTAGAGAACATTCGTGAACATACAGCATCATGAAGACCAAGGAACACACCAGAAATGCCAGGGATAAAGTTGTGCAGCAGGGTTATATACAAAATTTAAAACAAATGCACTACACACTTTTCAGATATTTATTTGTAAAATATTGTGAAAGCCATGTATCATTTTACGTTCACTTCCAAATTACACACTACTTTGTGTTGGTCTATCACATAAAATACATTTATCTTTGTTGTAATGTGACAAAATGTGGATACATTCAAAGGGTATAAACACTTTTTCAAGGCACTGTATATACATCTGTAAACACTGGGTCGGTGGTGTGCCAGTGAAACTAAAGCACTTGGTGTGAAAGCTCTGTACTTACCTGTAGGCTCTCTGTTGTCCCAGATTGGCTTCATATGTAGGCGTCCAAGCAGAAAGGGTTTGAGAAAACAGTCTCTGTAGTACAGCTGCATATTGAACCATGCCACTATGTACACTGTAATATGCACAGTACAGTGTCAAAATAAAAATAAAATAACATAACCCAGATCTGACAAGGGAATTATCTTACAAACCAAAAAGTAGGTCATCAGAATCTGTGTGTGTGTGCATGTTTGTCAGTACTCACACTGTGATGAGAGCTGAAAGCACCTCCAATGTATTGCTGTGTATGACAGGCAGTACCAGAATCCTCACACTTCCATCTCCTGTATAATTCTGACACACAGAAAGTCCAATGAAGCAGTTAGCACCAATACTATTGGTTTGACATGTACAGTCCCCTCTGAAAATATAGACATGTCAGAGCTCATTTGTTTGTGCCTCCTCTTCACTTAATACATATCATCTCATGTACACCTCAATCTGATATACAACACAGAAGAGAGCACCTTTTGTACAGACATTTTTAGTGAGCAAAAGTATTAGATATAAAATAAATAAAATAAAACTTAATTTTTGGATTCAAGTCCCTTGTTTGCAATAACTGCATCAAGCCGTGACTCACTGACATCACCAAACATTTTTTCTTTTGATTTGCTTTTTACTGCAGCCTTGTTCAACTGTTGTTTATTTTGGTGGCTTCTCCCTTTTCCCGGTCTAAAACCTTCCACTTTTTCAATCTGAGTAAGTTCTATGTTTAGTTGTAGAGTGTTTCAGATCTTTGCCTTGCTACAGGATAAGGCTCCTCCAAAATCAGTTTTCATGCACTGCTCCATAGATCTGCAGACCAATGTTACTGTCCACCTCTGAACTCATCCTTCATGAACTACATCATCAATAAAGATTGGTGAGTCTGTTCCAGAAGCAGCAATGTAGCACATAATCTTGTATGCTTTCATTATCACACCCTATCCTCCTCTGTGGAGGTTGTTGGTGATGTCACTGACTTGTTTGCTTTTTTTAAAGCTCTTACAATGCTTCTGTCATAAACTGTTGTTTTGCTTGACTGACCCATTATTTATATGTTGCTCAGTAGACCAGTGGTTTCTGTCTTTGGCGAGAGATTGTTATACTGGATATGTCATATATGTCAAACTCAAGGCCCGCAGGCCAAATCCGTCCCGCCCCCATATTTCATGTGGCCCGTGAGAACTTATAAATTTTATTATTATAAATGGTACTTTTGGACTGCCGCTCTATTTCCAATGTACCATATAAACACACAAAGCAACTACAGTGTTACATTTTAACCACAAAATCCCTCTTTATATATTTAAATATGTTTAAATATGCCTCAGTTATTTCTGTATCCTCAATCATGAGTGATGAGAGCTGGGTGTGGGAGAAGGAAAAGTGCGTAATCTCTGTCCTCAACAATACATATCAACTCTGTGAATAACTGCCAAGACGTGTCATTGTTTGTCTTTAAGCGCTAAAAGAAAAACCAAATGTTCTCCTCTCAGTATTAAACTGGACACAATACGTCCTGATTGTATACTGAACTCTTCGTGAAGCTTCATCACGGTTATTACATGTTAACAGCCGTGCGTGCAGCTCACAAGTTGCCAGAGTTTTTGACTGTATGCACCAGGGGTCATGAACAATTAATCACAGGTCTTCTCCACAGGTAAAAGTCTCTGTGCAATTTCCTACTTTGCTCATAAAGACGCGCCTGCTACTGCATATAGTCACAATTACATCAACCGTAATGATGATGTGGCCCACGATGAAACTGAGTTTGACACCCCTGGGATATGTCCTGTATGTGTGCCATAACTGACGGCTTCTCTTCTCCAAACAAAGAGCTATGTTTTTCTTAAACAAATACAGTCTTCACAGCTAAAACCCATTGATAAAGCCAAGAGTAATTATTTAAAGAGAGAATTATATTATAATATAATAATCTCACAGGACGCAACAGGGTAACAAGAAACAGCTGACAGTCACATATTCCTGTACTTTTGCTCACTCAAAATTTGGGTAATAAAAGCAAACCAATTAGTCTTGTTCCATTATTGTATTTATAGTATAGGCATTAGTGCAAAAGAACTGTCTCTTCGTACACCACCTCAGTTCATAAGTAATTAGTGTTTCAATATGAGTGTGTGTCCGTGTGCCTGCTCACTATGGTCTTGAGGCTGACAGCAAGGGCTCGGCACACCAAATTGAGTATTGGTCTGACAGGCAGTCGAACAGCTGAGGTTGGGTCCACCCTGAAAAAATTAAAAAAATAGTGAATGTGTGTGTTGTACAGTGGCTTCAGAAATTACAAAGCCTGTCGGCTAAAAAAAAGTTAATTTGCTTAAACCTTTATTTATGTATTAAACTGGTAGAGAAGTAGTGGAGGTAGAGTGAGAGATAAAAATAGAATTGGCAAAAAAAAGAAAGAATGAAATCATGCGTAATCATAATAATGCTCTATTTTCCCATATTGTTTAGCATTGCTGTATTTTTTGGTACCTGAGTGTGTGCTTCAGGGCCATGCAGACAGCTGTGTATCTGTGCTGTAGCTGAAGCAGTAGCAAGGGATCCGATTGGTCAAGATGAGAAAAGGCCAGCTCCACTCCCTGACCTTCATACTGTACCGTTCCATCTGTCATAGCAAACAGGAATCAGTGCATAGTAGGCATCCTGAACGAGCAAATACCTAACAGACTTCCTCTAGATGGTCTAGTGACATATTTCAGTTTCATAAGATACATATATCAGGTTTGAAAACAAGCAGATGTATTACTGTACGAACCATAGTTGGAAGCAGAGCAGCACCTGAAAAGGTTTTATTACCCCCTTTTCATATAAAATTAAGGCTTATGAAGCAGTTTATTAAATCACTGCCTAGAGATGAGGAATACTTCAGATATCTGTGTTCCAAGTTCCCAAAACTGTCGACAAGTTGAAAGAGTGGCACAGGCATATGAAAACTGTTATCCGATCCCCTCTTTTCAGAAACAATTGGGGAAAAAAGAAAAAGAAGTGTGGGACTCTTAAGGATGTGGTGCACAGGTTTTTGGGGAATACTAAAGACCCTCCCTTACAACGCATGTTGGCTGCGTATGAAGCTCAAGGATGCAAGATGAGCTTAAAAGTTCATTTCTTACACTCCCATATTGACTGTTTTCCTGAAACCTTAGGAGCCTATAGTGAAGAGCAGGGTGAAAGATTTCCCCAGGATGTTGTGATATCGAGAGACGATACCAAGGAAGGTGGGACGTCAACATGCTACCTAATTACTGTTGGACGCTCAGGCGGTAAACAGAGGATGGAAAGCGAAAGCTTGTTTGGAGGAGCATCAAAGAGAAGAAGAAAAGGTTTCACAGACAAAAAGAGTAAACATGTAGTGTTAAATAAGTCATGAAGGAATAGTTTTTTGTTTCTTTTTTCAATTATAAGAAAAATTAAACATAGTTTTGTTATAAAATATATTATTATTTTTTCATCCCTGTTGTGTTTTTTTTTATGTAAACTGCTCATGTTTTGCAAAAATAACTTGTATGTGATGGAGGGAAATGGAGATCCTTTTTGGATTAATCACCCTAAAAAGATAAAATTTACCAAAAATATCCCATGCAGCTGAATATTTTTTGTAAACCTGTGTATTTGATAAGTTATAAAGTAAGATTGGTTGAAAGTTGGTTCTGTGTGCTATAATATATCTCAACAGTTCTTACATTATAGTATTCAAAGCATCTCACATCTGTCAAACATGGTGGAGGGAGTGTAATGGCATGGGCAAGTATGGATTCAAGTGGAACCGGGTCACTGGTGTTTATTGATGATGTAACCCCTGATGAAAGTATCAGGATGAATTCTGAAATATAAGGTCTATACACTCTGCTCAAATTCAGCCAAAGCTGCAAATCTGATAGGATAGTGGTTGACACTGAAGAATACTAATGACTTAAAAGCTACCCAAGAGTTTCTCAAACCAAAGTATGGAATTTTCTTTCACTGGCCAGACAGTCACCTGATTTCCACCTGATTGAGAAGCTTTTAAGTTACTAAAGACAAGAATGAAGGCAGAAAAACCCACAAGCAACCAGCAGCTTAATGCAGCTGCAGGAAACCCTGGGCAATAAAGACGGTTTAATGATCGCTTCTGAGCTTGACTGGCCTAGACTGGTGACTGACAGATCAAGCTGAGATATTCAGGTCTGTGCTGGAGAAACAAAAAGCATAAGCCGTGGAGAAACAATCACAAAGACATTCTGTAGCTTGTTGTATTCTTCTGTTTCCATTGCCTGTTGCAGATGTTCAAACCTGGAAAAAGTACAAAAACTGCACCTTGTTTTTACTCTGCTTCTCCTGCAAGTTCCTCAAAAAGAGCAAAGCAGCTGACTTTAATTACTATTTACTATGACCATCAGCGACTTGCAAATGGGCTTCAGTGAAATGTTAGGGTTAACTCCTTTTATCCACAAGGCATATCCCCTTAATACCAGTACTGTTACAACAATGTAGAATTTAAATTTCTCCAGTTTTTAAATCGTATACATGAAACTGGAGCAGTTCAAGAACACAAAAGTTAAGAACAGATATAAATTAAACAATCACTGACTGAAAAGTGTACCTGCTTCCGAACCATGGTAGACCTGAGTCAGCAGGCCATTGGCTGAGGCCAGTAAGCAGTGAATCTGATTGGTCCAGCCCTCAGCTCTACCAGCACTCACCCCTCTGTCCAACAGGCCCCCTAAACAGGGTAGGTGACCGTAACACTGACAGGCCATCTGACACAATGACAATGATACAGAGAGATTAAAAAATGTTACAAAGTCTGTAGGAAAACAGATTAACTTGTTTTTATTCACACTTGTCTGTAAAGAAATTTGGTCCAGTACCAAAAACATTGTCACTCTGTAATGGCTTAACAAAGAAAGAATAATATTTTTTGTTAGTACTGCAGTTGTTACAAAAATACAATGTATAATATTATTAAGTGAGAATAGCAAACCTCTTGTGTTTTTTTGTTTGTACTGTCCATTTTGGAGAGGAAATAGGCTCCCAGTTTGTCCTAAAAGGAAAAATTCAGCTTAGTTTTTTTTCTTCCAAATTTTTCTCAAATACACCAAACATTTTTTTTACTTGAATTACACATGTATTCATTTATTTATTAGTAACTAATTCAAAAGTAAGATAAGACAAAGTTACTACAAAAAAAACCCCAAATGTATTATTGACTTCATCTCCTCTCACAAGGAATGTCTTACCCGGAGGGACCCACAGGCTCTTGGGTAGTAGGTCATACAGGCCATCATGCCCTCCATGGCTGCAAGCTCACACTGAGGAAACACAGGAAGAAATTAGAGACTTGGCTAGTGTAAGGCCAGGAACAACAGAGTTACTCCCTTCAATAACTTTTGTAAAATCTCACAATGAAAAAACAGGAACCAACTGCTTGTGTGAGAAAATGTAGAGTGCTTTTTGTGTACATATGTTTCTACAAGTTACTGTTTTTGTGTTTACAAAGGTATTCCTACAGACTAACAATGTAAAATAGGGAACACAAAAACACAAAATAACCGGAAGAACATTAAACTTCTATCACATTCTACAGCACTGTTCTCTCACCTCTGCCTTGAGGCCCAGCAGAGATGTCAGGAAGCCTAGGATGGAGTTGAGGCCAACCTCTCTGGCCAGCTCTGCTAGCTGGGATGAGTATTGCAGCAAATCCTTCAGAATATTCACAGCAAGCTGGATAGTCTGAATTGGAGCCTGAGACTAAATGCACAACAAACAGGATGGATGGAGTGAAATCTAAAGAGCGGATGCTGGACTGTACAGATTTCTAAGTTTAGAATTGTGATAATTCAGGGTTTATTCCAGACTGACAGATGTAAACAATGTAAACCAGACTGTGTTTATGTGTGTCTGTATCATACCTGTATGACCTGCTGCAAGGAGCGTAACCAGGAAACGCAGTGTTGCTGGAATAGTTCACTGGAGCTGTCTTTAACCAGCATGGAGAGCAGGCAAAGCCCCTCAAACCTGCACCAACAACACAAACACCACACACACACACACAAGATTGAATTTTTTTTCCCTCTATACCTTGGATCTTTCTACTTTTGATCCTATTTGTCTTGATCACAGGATTTTAACACAATTTCTGCACGGCGGCTCTTCCATGACAACAATGGACAAAACATGGGAATTTGTCTCCACCTATTTCTTAAGATCTCAAACACTGTTATTTCTGTACTGTGTTACCTCAGCAGGTGAGGTTGAAATCAGTTGTGTCTATAAATGCCCATGCAAACACAATCAAAGTAAGGTTCAACAAACGTATCTCGTTTGTACTGATTAAACTTAAATGATTGCACCATACTTTACAGAAACAAATGGTCTGAAATTTTTCTACAGGCAGTGAAGCAATCACTTATGCTCTGTATATATTACAGTCAAACAAGCTACATATGCTCTTTTCAGTTACAAATGTTTCAATATTAACTGTTGGCATTTGATTGACTGCTATACATACAAGGATGACACGTCAGCAAAGCAGTGAATTAAACAAAAAGTTCTATGCAATTACAACTAAAATAGTCATAGGGTCAGTAGTAGATGAGGTGTTATCACAGCTAACGCCAAAAATGAATAGTTTCACCTGGTCTTGCTCGAGCCCAGTTTCGCATTGCTGAAACCCACGAGACCCCCAACGGCGCTCGCGCCCTGCCAAGAGAGAGACGTTATCCTTCAGTGAAGACAAACTATACAACAACCGCCACACTTCACTTCCCATTACACACTGCGCTTCTGTGTTTCCAAGTGTCAGATCAGCGGACAACGCCTGGAACAACTGCAGCACAACGGCAGTAGGCTAACAGGTAACTAGCTCCCGAGCTAACATGCTTCTCCTGACCGGGCTTTACCTGTGTCTGGAACACGCCATGTTCCCTGTAGTTGGCCAGGAGAGCAGGAAGATACTCTGCACGGTGTTCTTTTAGAACCAACACTAAACCCTCTGTTAGTCGCATAGCAGATGGGCCATGCAGCCAAGCCGAAGTAGCCATCTTGCCTCTCCGCCAAGCGTACGTCACCTCCGTGCGACAGTGTGACGTGAATTCCTGGAGCTCTTTGTTGTGCACTGCTACGTGCCCAGCCTACATGGTGTAGTTGAGTGGAAACTAAACTGTTAATACTGCCTGCACCGTTCTGAGATATCTGGATTACACTGTGCGTTATCGTACAATACGTTATTCTTAAAGAGCTGCGGACAAAAGCTGCACCCTGCCCACTGATGGCTAATGAGCGACTTAGAGCTCTGGAGGACGTGGAGAAGGAGATAGCGATGATCCTGCAGTGTGCAGGTAAGGATATAACACACCTAATGTGTGTTACACTTGAACTTTGTATCTTAAATATGCGTGATCTGTTTGCGTTTAAGCCAGTGCAGAAACAGGACGGGCGGATCCGGTTGTTCTCATGGGTCTCTGTATTTCATCTCCAGCAACAGCAGGCAGCAGATAATGTCTAAAAGAACTCAAAGAACCAACTGCGGTTTTCTCAAAAAGAAACAAACCAACATAAATACAAAAAAAAACCTCAACGCACATATAAATAAATAAACATATTTAAAGGTGAATTGTGTATAGTAAACAGGCCTGGTATTGAGTGCAATTAACTGTAATGATATAAGTAATGATTTCATCTTGTTCCTATTGAAATTGATTCATACAGCCTGTGGAAAAACTGTAAGTGTTAAGCACATGAACTTGAAATTATTCTTTTGTCTTTGTCACAATGTGACAATGTCTGTGCTTATCCTTGCAGGTAATATTGTTCTGGAACTCTCCAAAGACAAACATAACGCCAGCCACCTGGACAGACAGCTGGTCCAGTTCCAGAGCTCCGTCAACCGAGTCGAGAATGAACTGAGCTCCCAGATTCGCTACCTCACACAGGTCAAACAAACAGTAGTACTAGTAGTAGTGTTAGTAGTTATTGTTTTAATTTGTGTTTTATAACCCCAGTGATACAGTGACAAAGCTAACTCTTCTGTTTCTTCTCTAGGTAGCTACTGGTCAACCTCACGAAGGCTCCACTTACTCAGCCAGGAAAGACTGCCAAATGGCACTGAACAGAGCAGAGTACACCAAAGTCAAAATAGGAGAACTAGGACGAACATGTGAAATCATGTTGGAGCAGCAGCAGCAGACATGAGAGCAGTGAGGGTGGAATAGTGAGAACTGGGCTTATAGTAACATTTCAGTCTGACACCTGATGTTATTGTATCAACCCTCATCTTCAACTTCTGCCACCTGCTTTCAAATGTTTTCATAGACTTTTTTTTATCATTACAAATAATAAAATAAAGGTTCACAAAAACATAAACCAAACTTTGATACCAAATGTTTTAACACCACTTAATAGATTTTGACAGCTGTTTGTATGATTTAAACAACAAAATAAAGATTCTTTTATTTACAATTTTTATTGGAAATTTCATTTCATTATATTGAGTAAAACAATACAGAGTTCTCGCAAGTTTACTTTTTATATTGTGAATTTTACAAATAAGACATTAAGAATTATCAGGTTTGAGTGTGACGATAAAGCTGGTTTAATTAACACTTAAAGCTTACAATGAAAAAATCATAATCTAATACAAGACCATGTGCTGTTCAAAGACACAAACACTGTAACACAGGAAAGACGTGGTGTCCAGGTGAGGCACTTTAAGATACAGAATATTTTTTACTGTCACTGACAAACAATGTCAGCATTAGAAATTCAAATATCTGAAGTGTTCAGCAAAAATGAATGAATTACTGTAGCTTTGGTGTATAAACCAGTGGTGTATGAATGGGACTGTAACACAAAGGACAGCTGATGCTGATGCAAAAGTTATTAGTTTTGCAGGTAATTGGTTACAAAATCAAAGTATAGGACAAATTGAAATTGAAATTTATTTTTATCATAAGGTTGGTACCATATTTGATGACAAGCAATCCAATAGCTGTAGAGGCTAGAGACCTACAGGCACAGAAAGTTTATTAACAACCTAATGCCCTACTAAACTACTATAGGCACTGCTAAAACTTATACTGTAAGTGAAACTATGAAATGTCCATGTTTAGCACAATACTCACAATTTAAGACATTTGTAAAACTAATTACATCTGCTGATGCCAACCAACCAACATGCTAGAGTCAGGCAATGACAAAGTTATGACTATTGTCATAGTAATAATTATTCCTATACCACACTACAAAATGTGACTGTATTTTACTTGTCATGTTCCAATGAAAAGAAGCTGCATCATCATGTAATATGGTCTGTATGAGTATCTTTTATCCAGATACAAAAAGGTATAAAAAGTTGGGTTTGTATTGCACAGATTGCACTTATTGTTAATTAATTATTCTTCCGTATTGTCACTTCTGTAATTTTAGACCTGCACATTGTCACGGGTACATCAACAGATCTTATAAACCAATACAACAGGATTGCTCAGCTGATTAATATGCCTAACATAAAATAGTCTATGAGTAAGAATAACAATAACTACAAAAATAATATGTTTTTTCATTTAATTTTGACCCTGCCTTGTTCTGTTCCACATATAGAGATACATGTGATTTATTTCATCATAAAGAGGTGAGGAACAAATTATCTGAAAAGAGTAAAAGTCATTGCTCTTTCTGAACTTATACAATACTTATCTGATGCATAGACCCTCTCCTCTGTTTAGAATCTAACATACAACACATATGAATAATCACTTTCTTGGTTAGTTAGACTACTTCTTTAACATGAGGTACATACTGTGTAGGAGTCTATGTAGAGTAAATGATAAATGGTAGAATATAAACATGAGGGAAGACTTAGCGAGGCTGTCTGTTTGAGGCTTCCTGTAATTTATCAGACAGGTAACCGAGCAACCATGCTGGCCAAGCTGGAAGAGCTAACAGAAGGGGTCATCCTCATCCTTGTCATCCTTCATCCCTGTTAACCGCAGTCGTGCAAAGTCTTCAAACACAAAGTCATCAGCCTGAGGTGAAGTACTAAAAACAGGAAGAATTTTATCACATACTGTCATTAAAAAGAAACATATTACAATACAAACTAAAGCAAATAGGTTATATTGAAAAAGGAATTAAGCTAGATTAGAGTGCTGGCTCCTATCCTGTTGCCTTCTCATGCTGAGACTCACAGACAGACACAGAATGAATAAAGATGCAGTTACAATCATAACATCAGTGGAGGTAAGAACAAAAAAAGTCTAAGGAGATGCACAAAAACTGCTAGACAAAATGTGAAATCTTTATTGATAGAAGCTGTAAATTCGATCTGCTAGACTGAAAGCATCATCACCACACAATCTGCAGTAGGTGCATGACAAGAGCTATGAGCGTCAGCTTAGAACCCTAAGACCAAGGCTTAAACCTCAAAAAGCCTCTTGAACTTGTGAGAAGGAAAAATGTCTGCACAACAATGGTATTGCTGTCCACACAAAAAAATAAAGACACACGCACTTACTTCATGTCAAACTCTATGAGGTTTGTATCCACAGGAGCCTCGGGCTTTGGAGCAACTGCAGTCAGAAAAAATCACAATAAGTAATTAATGTGTAACACACTGTAATCTAATCCTCTGAGCTCACACAGTCGCATTGCTAACTGTTTTGAGTGTGTGTACATGTTTTGCTTCAATACTATCAATGTAAGAACATTTAGGCTGGTTGGGTAATAGTTAAGGTTAGTTGACGGGCAAGAGGATGCAGGACACAAACAGGGACAAAAAGATGTTACACAGTCACACTCTAGGGATAAACAATAAAACTATTTCTCATGGCATCCAGTACATTTTGGATAAGAAATTAGGTATAGGTTTAAGGTAGGGTGAGCCTCAGAGAAATTGCGACGTTTCCTGAAGTATTGGAATTACATCTAAGTAACTTTGTATCTCATACCTGACTGGGACTGGGAGCAGGGCTGGTCTGTTGGTTTGGAATGCATCAGGGCAAAAGGAAGTTCCACTGCTACATCTCTACACACACACACACACACACACACACACACACACACACACACACACACACACACACACACACACACACACACACAGGATTAAATAAATGCCTGATAATCATATGTTAATATGAATATATGTTTACTGTCATTTTAAAACCAACACAGTCTGTTTTTTTTTATTAAAGGTTAAATTAAGATCAAATTAAGAATGAAGAGGGTACTGCAAAACTCTAAAATTCCATGTGACTATTTACAGTTTAGTTGAAGTTGTGTTTTGTTAGTTGTGACACATAACATAGAGCTGTAAGCAGGAATGAGGAATGGTTTAGTGAGGTTGATTAGGCTCTTTCTAACTCCACAGTCCAGCTTTTTAAACTAAGTATAGAAATACAAATACTGTATGATTCTGCTGTGTGTCTATCAACATAGTGCATAGAGTATGTGAAACGTTTAAGGAACACTTCATGAACAATCCTGCACCTTACTATGCAGCTTTAACTCACATTAAGAACAACCCACAAGGTTTAACTAGGGGAGAAAGAAGACACAAAGTTATTAACATGCAATGATGGCATAATAGTGGAGAGAGTAAAGGAGGAGAGTAGCTCAGTGTAATGTGGGAGGCTATAAGCTTTTTCAAAAAGGAAAGATTTAAGCCTAGTCATAAAGGTAGAGAGGGTGTCTGAGACCAGGTGGAAGGGAAGCAAGGCCAGGAGCACTGGAAAGGGATTCAAGCTGTTCTACCATGGTGTAGATAGGAAGAGAAATGTAGTAGGGGTAATACTGAAGGAAGTATGTGAATAGTGTGGTGGAGGTTAAGAGAGTGCCAGACAGGGTCATGAGTTTAAAGCTGGAGATCGAAGAGTCTATGTTGAATGTTGTCCGTGTGTATGCCCCCAGTAGTGTAGTGGTGTTTGGAGAAGTGGGTATACTGTAAATTTAGCCCCCCAAATTTTTCAGCAGCCTACACAGCAAAAGAAAAAAAGTGCCCCATTTTATTTAGTGACAGTCTTACATATTTAGTTCCCACTAGAAAGGGACAGTACTATTTACATCTGCTGCCTGACTTCATTCACTTCAAGGATCATTATGAGATTAACAAACCAGAGATTACAGAGTGATTCAACTGCATAATGCATATATTTTCTTAGTCCAGGGAAAGCAGATTCTTTTGTAAACAATGTCTTAGAATATCTAATCTGCAACAGATAGTGAAAGCCAGAGAGTGCCACAATTATAAAATTAAAAGGATTTGTCAGTGGCAGTATGTGAAAATTACTGGTGGTACAGAGGCCCATTTCACTAATAGTAGACATATTTAACATAAAGCCAACACCTACCAGAGATACACTTTTACAAAATTTAAACAGCTGATTTTCAAAATAAAATACTTGGATTTGACCATTCTGAATATTTATTAACTAATGGAGAGTGAGAGGATGCCTGAGGAATAGAGAACAAGTGTACTGGTACAGATTTTCAAGAACAAGAGTGATGTGCAGAACTGTGGCAACTATAGAGGGATAAAGTTGATGAGCCATACCATGAAGCTATGGGAAAGAGCTGTTAAAGCTAGGTTAAGAAGAGAGGTGACGATCAGTGAGCAGCAGTATGACTTCATGCCAAGAGCACCACAGATGTAATTATGTGTAACTAATTATAGTGTTGAATGCAGCACTAAGATCAAACAATACCAGTACGGAGAGAAGCCCTTGGTCTGAAGCGAAGAGAAGATCATTGGTGACTCTCTTTTACTAGACTACTCTCTTTTGGTGACTGCTTTTACTTTTTCAAGGATTTTAGAGATAAAGGACAGATTGGATATCTATCTATAATTGGCTAAAACCCCTGGATCAAGAGTTGGCTTTTTGATTAGTGGTTTTACTAAAGCTACTTTAAAAGCCTGTGGTACATGGCCAGTTAGTAGAGATAAATGAATCTGCTCTAATATGGGCGTGCTGATCAAAGTTAAAACATCTTTGAACAGGATGGGGTCTAAAAGACACGTAGAAGATTTAGATGAATTAATTATTGAGATTAACTCTGCATGATCTAAAGGAAAGAAGCAGTCTAAGTAAGACTGAGGTCTTATAAACTAATCTACAGCTGTCCATCTATGTTAATTGAAGGGAGGATCTGATCAATTTTTTCTCTAATAGTTATAATTTATTTGTAAAGAAATTCATAAAGTCATCGCTGCTGAGAGATAAGGGTAGTTATCTAGTAATCTATGGTAGTATGGTAATTTAATTTTTTAATTTTTTGGTATGGTAATTTAATCTAGGGTAGTAATCGTAGGTTCAACAGAGCTATGACTCTTTGTCAGCCTGGCTTCAGTGCTGAAAAGAAACCTGGGGTTGTTCCTATTTGACTCTGATTACTGAGGAATAATATGTGGTTCTAGCTTTACGAAGGTTTTTTTAAAAAAGTTATAAAACATATTCCAGGCTAAGCAAGATTCATCTGAATTTGTGGAGCTCCACCTCCTTTCAAGCTTTCGTGACATCCGCTTTAAACTACAGATCTGAGACTAAATAAATCTATCTGATGGTCACTTATCAAGTCATTTACCAAGAAGCATTTAGATGAGAAAGATCTAATACTTAATAATCCACATTTAATTGTTCTGTTTTTATTGTGTTCTGTAAGAGTTCTTATTATTCACTCCTCTTGTGTTAATTTTTGATTTATATAATTTAGGTGTATGGGGAGAAGACAGTCTCTATGGGGCGGTGATAGTTTTTGGGGGGTCATGGCTGCAAAGAAACAGTAGAGAGGCGCGAAAGACTGTGACTCTGCATCTGCAGCTGCACCATCGAAAGTGGGATGGATGCCGTCTCTTCTAATCAGCCCAGGTTTTCTGTCTATGTACCCCATGTTGTTATCAGGACACCACCTAGACAGCCAGCGATTAAATGATGACATGCGGCTAAACATGTGATCACTGATCAGATTACAAAGGGGTCCAGAGAAAACTACAAAGTCTGACATTGTTTTGGCAATGTTACACACCGATGTAACATTAATTTTAGTGACCTTCGACTGGCGTAGGTGGGTGTCATTTCCTCCTGCATGAATTATAATCTTACTGTATTTATGTTTAATCTAACGAGTTTTAAATAGGACTCGATGTTGCTTGCTCTGGCACCAGGAATACACTTCACTATGTTCGCTGGCGTCTCTAACTTCACGTCTCTGACTACTGAGCTGCCAATAACCAGAGTGTGTTTCTCTGCGAGTGGGACGCTGAGCAGATAAATAAAAAAAATGTGGTGAAAAAAGACCTTTTTAGACTTCTACAGTTCACTGCATTCAGTTTCAGTCAGACTTTGGCCACACGTATTTGAGACTATTAAATCTCATTCCGTGATGTCTTAATGTCCAGAAACTACTGCCAAGGCAGCTTGAATGTGTTCACCTACCCTCCAAGGGATACCACCAGTTTGACCTTAACTTTGTAAGAAACCAGGATCCCCATCATCTCCTTGTTGGTCCCTTCTTTTACTCTGTAACACAGCAGAAAAGAGAGAAACAATGAACATGCATGCAGGTCATCATACATATCCATGAGTTTTATTTGAACCCTGTTCTGTCACATGTGCTTGTGTATGTGTGTGTACATGGTGCTGGAGGCCAAGTTAGTGTCCTCATGCTTTAGCTTTCCATCTAGGGCCAGGCCTCGCTTTTCCCGGTTGGTTCCCAGCATCGGTGTCAGAGTGTAGACCTGGCATGAGGTGGAACTGGGAGAAACCTGGTCACTGAGGGTGGAGTTAAAGGTTAAGGAGAGAGTGACAAGACAGAAAAG
The DNA here is from genome assembly GCA_034779795.1 of Ctenopoma multispine. Taxonomy (NCBI): domain Eukaryota; kingdom Metazoa; phylum Chordata; class Actinopteri; order Anabantiformes; family Anabantidae; genus Ctenopoma; species Ctenopoma multispine. Next base: position 16,840,465 of record JAUYWH010000010.1, on the reverse strand, counting down.
GCAAACACAGAGTGATCCATTAGTTTTGTTGCTATATACTGAAACCAGATAAATATTATTCAGTGTGCTATAAAAGAACAGTGAAGTTCAGCATTCATTTTTCACTGCAGATGACTGCACTATGTTAATGCTCATACCAGCAGAAACTAATGAGTAGCTTTTGAATGAATGTTTAATTGTGCCTGCTTGTCAATCTTTGTGTCACCTGTATATAAGTGAAATTATCAATGTGCTGTCCTACAACCCTGTGTCCAAAATCTTGGGGTGCTGAGTAAAATGTAAATACAAATAGTAAATGATGATGACAGAAAATAGCATAAAGACACATTTTAAATGCTGAAACAGAGAAACTGGACTGTTTTACCTGCTCATTTTTAATTTTGTGCCAGCAACACATTTCACAAAAGAGAGACATGGTCATGTTTAGTACTGCAAAATATCAGCATACAAGGATATCAGCTGTGTCCATCACCTTATCACTTGATGGTGCATCAAATGTTTTCAGTGGGTGAAAGGTCTGAACTGTACTGCATCTGGACTCTTTTACTGTTTTACTTTTACAGCATTTTTATTTCAATTTCTAATTTTCACTCATCAGGTTCCCAGGTTTCCTTCAGTCCATCTCTGGGCTTAATGAGCTTGTGCCCAAATAAGACAGTGGTGTTTCTAGACCTTAATTAAATAGGTTTTCTTTGCATATCAGAATTTCTAACCTACATTTGTGGATGCAATGCCAAATTTTGTTCACTGACGGCTTGTTTTCAGAAATGCTCATGATGACCCTATGCAGTGATTTCCACCACATAATCATGTTTTTAGTGCAGTAAGCCTGAGGGCCTGAAGATAACAGCCAATTAAGTATGGTTTTCAGCTGAGTTCTTAAACCTATTTCTGGCATCTAATTTTTATTCAATATTTAAAAAAAAAAAAAACAGTCAAATTTCTTAATTTTGACATTTGACTTTGTACTATTTCCATTCTACCAGAGTTATCACAGTTAATGCTGACAAGTAAAGACTGACAACCTTCCCATGATTTTTATGGCGGCACAACATCACCAACATTATTATACAGTTGTCCAAGCTAGACACAAGATGTAGCGAGAATGAGAAGGATGATATTACTGTAGAGAGAGAAAAAGTACAAGAATACAGGAGAGGGAGAGTACCCACTCTGCGTCAACCTGGGCTACTGGACATTTATACTGGGCCATGGAGAACAGACAGATATCAGCATACTGACGAACTGAGAGGAGAAAAAATATATATTTCAGGACACATCAGTGAAAATGTACATGCTATTTTAGGTGTTGGAGAATATTGGGGTTCACTTGCCCAAGGATACTTCAATGTCAACTGAAGGACCTAGGAATTGAACTCCCAACCTGTCATTAGTGGACAATCCACTCTAGCTTCTGAGGCAGAGGTGCCCTAAAACTGTACCTTTGAGTGCAACAGATGCAAGATGCCAAACTTGACTATGCTGAGGAACTAGCAACAACCCTAAATGCTGACAACAAGAACTTTTAATGCACTCAGGTTGCTGTTGATGTCATGTAAATTAGAAACCTGAGGACTTCCTTTAGGTAGATTAGACAAAATCCAATAGATTTCTCCTGGAGAAAAAGAAAATATTGGCCATATAAGTGTAACAACACTTAAAATCTGTCTTTACATGTACATACAGTGTGTTGATTTATTTCAATGAATGGTGTTGTGTGTCAAAGCACATTTTACAAGACAAAAATCAAGAGCAACACCATATACAATACAGGCCAAAAGTTTGGACACACCTTCTCATTCAATGTGTTTTGGGGTGAGCTGGACCGCAGAGTGAA
>JAUYWH010000010.1:16808863-16821533 GCA_034779795.1 Ctenopoma multispine | reverse complement strand
TGAGGAGCAGGATTTTAAACTCTATTCTAGATTTTACAGGGAGCAAATGGAGAGAAGCTAATGTAGGAGAAATATGACGTCATTATTAACAGTTTTAATGATTTCTTCTGAACATGAATGGAACATGGAATGAAGATCATGAAGGGTTCCTCTGAACATGGCTTTTCTTGCCTACTCTTTGCTGCAAGAGACTTGACAACGCTTCTTCTCACATACAAGAAATATGTGAGAAGAAGGAGAATCAAGTGTTTAACCAGCTGGCGACGCACGAGAACGTCTCGACGCAAGACGTCATTCCGCTTCTACCTGTAACAGCACTGCGTGGTAACTAACAGCCCGGTAGCAGTCGCCTTTCTTTTTGCACTTGATCATGGCATTTGTAGATCGTAGAAAGTACCGGGATGGCGACCGCTATATGGCTGTTCATTACACGCCGTGCTATTTTTGCAGGTTTGGACTGCTTGAAACACGGTGTAGCTTAGCAAAGCCCCGACCGGGGACGGCGGGCGGGAGCTGGCTGAGTGGCCCCGTCGGAGGTCCACTCCCTACGCGGCCTGCACTAATATTATAATTTCATACCAAGGTGGGGGCCGGAAAATATCGAGCTTGAGACCCCTGATGTAGACTAAACACAACTTTAAGCTAGTTCTGGATCAGGTTTTGTTCTAGTTAGCTGCAAGCCTGCTTCCTAAGCTGGTTGAACAAACTAACACTAAACTAAATGTATTTGCTCGCTTTGTAGAACATCTCATTGTCTAAGCAATGTATGTATCTAACAGTAGTTCTTCCACACTGGAGACAAACTGTGTGGCTACAGTCACATGACCTCCTCCCAGACTCACTGCCACTGACTGCCTCTCCCTGCTCTGCAGTAACAGGCACTAGTGCAGCCAGCCAAGACCCTGTACACTCACCTTTTGATCCAGAAACAGTTGCATGTTGTTCCATGTTTAAAGAGTAAAAACCACAAGGGTCCAGTAAGGTTATTAATGATTTGATATTTGAGGGCTGGCTGTGCAAGTCCACCTGTCACATACAACACACACACACACACGTGCTACTTTTCTACACACTTTGATGCATGCTTTTCTCTACATACTGTATACACTTGTAGTTGTAGCATATGAGTGTTGAACTGATTGTTGGACAGCTTCTGTTGCTTGAAGTGTAACAGTGAATTCTGCTTACTCTCTTACTACACTATGATAACTGGTAATATGTTACAGGTACATGTTACTAATCTGAAACCAATAAAACAAACTGTTGGAAAAAAGGATGGAGTTTTCAATTGTTCCTTTTTATTTGTCAAATAGAATGTCAGAAGTGCTTGTAGCTCATTTGAAGGTTTGTATTTAACACAAATCAGACATAAAAAGAGAACATTCATACTTTGTTTAAACGTTACACAGCAAAAAGGTAAAAGACAGTTTGTGAAAATGGGACTTGGGGACTCAGGACCAGTGACATGACTGATTCATACAAACACAACATTAACCATATTAAAATGCTTTTTTAGGCAAATATGCAGGCAGTGAAGACGGAGAAGCAGTTTAAACATATCATACTGGCCAAAAAGAAAAACAGCACTTAGTAAACTGCGAGAAGTGTTGGAGCTCGAACACATAACTGCTCATTTAAAGCAATGAGGAAGCATGCAGGTGTTTTACTAATAGTACTAATAATACAACTGCACTTATTTACATGTCTTATGATTAACAGCCCTGAGACATTTCTGCAGACAAAGATCACAGGCTGCTGGAAGTAATCAGCTGTTGCTCTTGACCAAATCAGTAGACCAGTTCGTAAAATCCTTTCACATTTTGACAAAATCTAAATAAACCAAAATACAACAGTACAAGTCGTGTGAGAACAGTGGTTCAGTGACAAAGCAGGTGTGAAGACCCCATGAGTGTCTTTAGAATAATTCTGGGTCTTCTCACCTTGACCAGTGGCACAACATAACCCTGAACATGTTATGCTGACATTAACAACTTCCAGCTACTGTCTAAAGTCTGCCATCTTTGTCTACTACATTTTAATGAACATTTCTACATGCATATCTAAAAAACTGATTTACTGAGCCAAGATTAGCTCTGAATTGAAAAGTAAGATGCTGAAGAGCTGATAGTTTAAATAACACAATTACCATAAATATAAGTAAGTAAATAGTGAAAGTTGGTCACGTCAAGCTCGTTTTTTATACTTTCTTAAAAGACCCACTCCACTCAAAAATGTTTTTCTTGTGTTTATTTGTCCTGAATTGTCTGACATCTACCTCATGTACATGCTGAATGGTTTATGTGCAGAGTTTGTCAACAACATTGTGTTTTCAAATTGTCCTGCTGAAGGGGGCTGGTGTAGGTCATTTCCTGAAAAAAGCCTGATTTCAAAATTAGGTGGAGAACATGAGATTATCTACGTTAAAAAATCCAATCCGGTCACAAAAATAAGTAAATTCACTTGCTAAAACCAGCCTTTTTAAAATGGAGTCTGGTGTACCAACTGTATTAAAAGTAGGATGATTACTCTCTGAAACGTCTGCCAAATGCTCCTTGTCTTAGTCTGGTTTCGACTAAAGATCAAACATGTAGAGCTAAATATCTCTGTTCGCCACCGGTGTTATCCTCAGTATTTGTGTAACATTTAACTATATGTGATTGGCAGACAATGGCGGTGTCAGACAGCCGTGTGCAGTGGAGTTCCTGTGGTGTGTGTGGGGGAGGGGGAGTGTTCAGAGGAGGAGGACAGGGAGTGGGAGAAGGCCTCTTTCTGCAGCTCCTCGACTCTCCTCTGCAGCTCTGCTCTCAGGATCAGCAGCTCCTTCAAAGTCTGGTGCACAGGCACCTAAAACACAAATAAGAAACAAACACTTTATTGATACAGACCTGATTCAAACCCCATGTCTGTGCCATTCAACTACCGCATAAGAAGAGAAAACAACACAATGTTGAACCTCTAACAGGTTTGTCTCAGGTTTTTAAATGAACATGCCTCTACATCACTGCACCCTCCCCATTGCCCATCAACCCTGTACCTGTGGTCTCATGCGTGGGTTCCAGCGAGCATAGTAGCTCGTCCATAACTCCAGGTGTCTGGAGGAAACTAGTGGATACAGAACATGGTGCTCATAGTTCACAAAGAAGGGGTTTGTGAAGTCCTCGGGCTGGCTGATAAGAGACAACATTCAACAGTGAGAAAAAAACTCCAGTGATTCAGTCCACTCGTTCAAATGAATCAGGATGCTGTCTAACCTGTTAATGTAGGACCACAGGGACACGGTTTTGGTCTGCACCTCCTGCACAAGACAGAATAGTTGAATGGTTACAATGTTTTTTCCGAGTGATGAGGCTTTGTACACAAAGGGATGCTACATACCTCAGCTGCCCTGTCCTCTTCACTGTTGTAAAGGAATGTACCAAACAAGCAGCTGTAGAGATGGTCCAGCATTGTGATCAGGAACAGCTCATTGAACTCAAAGGCTGCTGGGAACTGTAGTCAGAAGAGAAGTGAATACAGCTGGAGAGTGGCAGCTCGTCCTGATTCTCTGAGCACATACTGCACATACTGAAAATTAATAATGGTTATTTGACATTGTGAGTGAAGGTTTACAACGCCTGAGTCTGACCTGCCGTGTCATCTGCCAAACACAGTCAATGAACTGGACGAAGAGAGGGGAGCGCTCTGAATTTGCGTGGTTCTCATCACCATGGCCCACACGCTACAACAAGGACAAGATTTTTTTTTTAATACACATACAGCTGCACTCAAAATTAATCAAACTCCAATGTAAATTAGGTGTTTTGGCATTCAGTCCTCACAAAGGGGGTAGTACTGAAGTAAATGTTATTAAGTTTATAAAACTTCTTCTTCTCCATGGAGCTCACTGAGCTAATTCCAACAATTAATTCATCTAAACCATCTACATGTCTCCTTAACCCTGTCTTGACTACACTGGTCAAAGATGTTTTTCCTTTGAACAGCATGTCCACAGTAGATCAGATGAATCTATCTCCAGTGTTTCCCCTACCATTATACAAGGGGGGCGCCCCGTCATTTCATGTTTTCTTTCCTATAGAACAGGTCTGTACGTTGTTCTTTTATTAAAGTAACTAAACAGCCTCATGATATTCATCTTATTGATATGACGGCGTCATTTATATGGTCACGTTTACAATTCTCCTCTAATCTCTGTATCGCGCGTGGCAGAGTTTTGCAGTGATGCGGTGCACTTTATTTTCTAATCATATTTAACTGTACAGCTGATATTAAGTAAACAAAACCATCTGTTTATATGATTTTAGTCCCTTTTTTTGCTATGGAACCTTCCAGCTGTATGTAAAATAATTTCCTGTGCTTTTGATGTGATATGAACATCAGTGAGAATGTGTGAGCGCATTTCTGCATGTGACCCAGGGGCGGATATACAGGGAGGCAAGGAGGGGGGAAACTACTACCCCCAACTCCTATGTCCCTAAAATCTTTCTTCTCATTTATACCTAAAAACTGCCTTTGTTTTCTTAGAAGAGATAATGATACAATAACTAGTTTTCAAGTGTATTTGTGGATATTTTGTTGACTCCATTTACATATAAAGGATTTTCACTTACTTCACTGAGGAGGTGCAGCATTGTCACCCTGCTTAGACCTTTTGCCACTCCTTCCTCCCCTCATGTAAAATGTTCTAGATCCACCACTGAGGTGACCACAGCGCTAACTTTATTAATTCCACTTCCAACTTCCACAGATTCAGGATCAGTCAGAGTGTGATAGTAAATAATTTCGTGAACTTTTCCACACGCTGTCCGTGTGTGCTGCTTCAGGAATGTCATATTTAAAATAAATACACAATAATACAGTACTATTTGGACACAACTTCACCTTTTAATATCTAAGTCTAAGAAACCGGACGTTAGTGAAGGAATATGAAAAACAGCAAGAAAAGTGGCAGACTACAGGAACCACTTGCTTTTATGCAATTGTGAGAGAGCTGAAAAGCTCTTCCAAGTATGCTATCCTATTTAACTCCTTATTATTAGGCTAATTAGCATGCTACTCCCCTAACTAGCGCTAGCCCCCCCACAGCCTAATTGGCCTTTAGCAATTAGCATGCTAATTATCTTTTAGCAATAAGTATGCTAATTACCCTTTAGCATTTTCATACAAAAGTTCCATAGAAAACAGACTGATTTAAGTCTGTTGGGGTCTGTGTTCAAATTACCAGGATATTCACGCCATACAGTTAATAAGGTGTAAGGTGTACTAAGGTTTTCTCAGTACAATCTTTTATGGTTTATTTTTTATTAATATTTTCAATCTTTTTTTTAATGGATCTCTGTGGGAGTCAGAAAATACCCACAGAAATGTGTGTAATGTATGTCAGTCACTAGATGGAACCAATCCTTAAGCCTATGTCAGTGGGAGAGGGAGGGAGAGAGAGGTGAATAATTAGGGCAAGAGCAGATAGAGCACTAGCATCAGGCTGCACAAATTATATTTGTAGTGATTGCAAAACAACCCCACCACCCCACGCCGCGGACCCTTCCCCCCTTTAGCATGCTAAAAGCCTTTAGCAATTAGCATGCTAAGTGCAAAACATTTAGCAATTTTATACAAAAGTCCCATAGAAAATGGACTGATCTAAGTCTGTGGGGTCTGTGTTCAAATAGCCAGGATATTCACGTCACACAGTTAATAAGGTGTGCAGTTAAGTGTAGAATATGTGGTATTTGTGATGATATATAATACAAAGTTATTGGTGGAGAACTGTAAATAGCCGTTGTGTTCCGTAAGTGACGTCGGTTGAACCAGAAGTGGCTCCCGACCTTCAAATAAGAGCATTATTAATTGTAAATTCTAAGATATTCACTTCTAAATGTTTTTGAAGTGAGACCACCCTAGTTTCTTGATTAGTAACCTTTGGAGCTTCTTATTTTTTCTTATTTCATACTGACAAAAAAAACAGGCTTCAAATTAAATATTAATTCACAAAAATATATTTAACTGTAAATATAATCTAATCAGAATTTTTTTTGCACAGTCTGTCTGCATCTTCTCATCTATTCTATTACTGCCATGAATCCATTACATTTGTGGTGCATGTGCCACTCCCACAACCCTCCCGAGTTCTCCCGTTAAACGTGTGCACCCCTAAAATGACCCTGCCTGTGTTCCTCCAGTGTGGCGTGGCACATGCCCCCAACGCCCCGCGTGACACGTTTGTCCAAGAAGAAGAGTGATGGAGTGCTGCATCAGAACACCTGACCTTTAAAATCACCCGATCTAAATCCAGTAGAGATGATTTGGGAGTGAAAGAAAAGCAGACAACAAATACTCTACACCTTTGAAGGAGAAGGCGTGTCCAAACCTTTCATTGTAGTGTAGATCACATGTGTTTGGGATTAAAGGAGCAGAACAAGGTTGGTTCTTATCTATCACATAGATTACAGTTTGTTCATGTTAATGATTAGTCTTCCATGCTGAGCTAAGAGAAGATTTTTAGTGACTTTCACCAGTGCTGTTTCTATACTACAAACCCAGTTTCAGGAAAGTTTGGACACTGAGTAAAATCTACAAAATCATACATCAATTTTGAAACTGAAGCAGCACTATGTTTTAAAAAGTTAGGAAAGAGGCAACAAAAGGCTGGAAAAGAAAGTGGTACCAACAAAGAAGAGCTGGAAGAGCAGCTCCAGTAGTATTTTGTTTACCCAGCATCCAAACTTTTTGTATGATGTACTAAATCCTCACTGGAAAGAAGTGTGTCATGCTAATATGACTCCAAAACACAACCCAGAAACTCAGTGTGATAAAAAAGAACCCCAGAAAAACAGCCTACTGTAAATGGAGTCATCAGAGTGGTTAGTCTACCGTACACACAGATTCTATAGCAGCACATTTCATAAACCAGGTCATTTCAAAGGATTCACATATTCGTTCTTGCCACTGTATTAGTTTTTACTTGTATAAGTTATGGTCATTGAACATCCTGCTGTCTGTTACTAACAAAACAATAAAAAGAAGAATTTTCTTACTGCAGCAAACTTGTGTCCAAAACTAATCCACTCCTTCTCTACAAGAACCTGCCAACACAAACACACAAATACAGAACAATAAAACAGCGTTCAGGACAACTGTTCCCATCTGTTTTCTGTTGATACTGGGACAGAGCATGTAACCTGGAAGCCTCGAAGCGTGCGGTAGTAGCTGTCCAGCATCAGCATGGCCAGAGAAGTAAGCTGAGAGGTTCGGTCCCAGCCGTCACTGCAGTGAACCACCACAGACGTCTTCCCAGACTCCAGCTTATCAGCTATCTTTGCTGCTCCTGCTAATAACAACTTTACACAAAACATTGCCAGTTGAACATATTATTGCTACACTTCACTTCATTAGTTACTTGTAAGGTCATAAACAACCAAAGCAATATGCTCTAATAATAAAGAAACAAGAGTAATTCTCTGTGTTGTGATTTACCCGTATGTACTCCAACCAGTGTGTCTGGTTGATAGCAGAGTGCCAGTGAGCTTCATCTATTGTGGGATAAACCACATCCCTCATCTTCCTCAGAGACTCCCTCATTACATGGATATTAGGAATTTCCAGAAAGTTCAGCTCTACATTGGGGTAGAAACTTTCACTCTCATACCCTCCATCTTTGGCCTGCATGTGGTGGACGCAGCAGAGGTGGAGAATGCCAGAGTTTAAAGATTGAAAAGAAAAACAGAACAAAGTCTGACTCAAGGAGTAATAAGAAGGTAAAGAGAGAGCTAGAAGAACAACAACTGTGTGTATCTTTGTATTTAAACGGGACTTGCCTTGTTGGTGACTGCTACACTGCTCTGCCGGGCATCAAAGATGGTGAGCTTATGGGACTGGGCATTAGCATCCATGATAATTTGGAGGAAGCGCTCATCTTCTTTACAGCGCCGATCTGAAGGCCCAACTAGGGGCTGGCTGCAGCGTACAATGGTGGCCTGAGACTCTGGGTGGATCCAAGACAACACCTGAAGGAACAGCAGGACCTGTTCACTGTTCATTGTCCAAAGACTATTCCAAATACATCAGTGAGATACGCTGCTGGTGTGACGTGTTCCGTTTTTACCATGAATACACACTGTAGTTTATTTTGACCTAATCCCATGCACCACCCTGACACTACAAATGCTCACTCCTTCAATGTTAAAAATAACCACAAGCAGTTGTTATTAATGTTTTCATTCACATTCAAATCTTACTTCAAAGCAGAGTCACCGAAATATTTAGATCAACAAAATCTGTTGTTTAAATATCCAAGCCCAGACTCCCATGCCATCCCGCAGACTCTTATCCCATCCCCCATGCCAGCTGTGTCCTTGAGAGAGACACTCAGCGCTAGCTCCCTGGACACCCCCTGTGGCAGCCCACTGCTCCCCCCAAGGGGGGATGGGTCAAATGCAGAAGTCAAATTTCATTGTAACATGTAAATGTAATCAATGACAATAAAAGCTTACTATTATTATTATTATTGTTTTTTTTACAAATATTACACTTAACACTATGACTGTTTCTAAGTTCTAGAGTGAAGTGTTGATGTCAGTTGATATGCAGATCCCAGACTGACCGGTATCCGGTGCTTTGCTCTGAACACAGCCACTCGTTTGATGTCTTCATCTGTGATGTTGGTGGGGATGACCAGGATTGATGGATAGGTGTCACACAGCTCATAGGTGCTGTTCATCTTACTGATGGCCCAGCTCTCATTAGGGAGACCCTGACAAAACACGTTCAACCACAACAAGAACACCAGTCAGTAAAAATGTTAGAAAAAAAAATGTGTAGCTTATGTTCCGTCAGAGGTGGCAGAAGTACACAAATCCAATCCAATGTGCAAGTTCTTGACTTAAAACAACTCCATTACAAGTACTCAACTATGAGTACATGCACCAAAATGTATGTATTTAGTAGAAAAGTACAAATAGTCCACTATGAAAATAACAAAACAGCATTGAATCTGCTGCTGCTGCAGTACAGCAGTGTAATAAAGTCCAGGATTTATTAAGCATAGGGGAGCATAGCCCCTGCCTTTCCATACAAGCTAAACTGTTCTGTTGCAATTGGACTTTCTTGAAGTTCTTCAAGACATGTCACCTCTCATCCAAAAGGCTTCATCAGGTCTAACTGACAACTTCTAACTGACTGGTTGGATGTTAATGACTCCACAGAGTTAAAAATATCTGAAGCACCCAACCATTCAGTCATAGCAGATAAAGCTGTTACTGTAATATTCAAACTTCAAGAATTGTTCATGGTGTCATATCAAATCAGTTCATCATCATAGCATGTGTTCTATGTTTTTAGAAAACTAAGCTCTGTTAGAGAAGTTTCTGTGTTGTCAGTGTTACAGCTTGTATGCACTTACCTGACGCCTATACTCTGCTATCGGGTCATACACCTTCCAGCCATCCACAGGAAACTGCTCCTTGTACAGAAAGGCGAACACCGGCTGCGAAGAGATTGTGACGTGATACATGTTAGTATTACTACAGAATGTGCAGTTTTTACTAACTGATAAACAATGACTTAGGACTTTACCAGCCATAGTTAACTTTACATAAGTGATTCTTTTAATGGAACATGCTCTCTAAATAAGTATTTACCCTACTGACACAACTTTAATTTTAGCACATTGGTAATGACTGCTTTCTTTATCGAGTAATACAAAGATTATCTATTTAAAATAACTGATCGATTGTTTACTACAGTATACAGTAAAATCCCCACAAATTTCTTGTCAAACTGTAAAAAGGTGTTTAGTTTACAGTAATGTGAGTCACAAAGACATGATTTTCTACATTGCTATCTTCACATCGCATCATTTCCTGTCAATCTGAAAGATGGCAGGTATACTATATCATGTCTCTGTGATCAGATTTGTCATAGCTGATCAAATTCTTGACTTGGGGTTTTTAAGGGTGTGTCACACTAAGTGTTGACTACCTTAGTTTTCTCCACAAACTGTGTCTCATGCTCACTTCTCCTGCAACTGTCAATAATTCATCAAATCAGTGGGAAAACTACAAATAATACAGCTACTAACAAAGATTCAGACATTCAGCTGTCTCTATCACCTGCAGTATTTTAATGTCAGATCTCTTTACAACTATGACTACTGCCTGACTGAAACCATCAGTGACTAATGATGCTACACTGTTTGCGGAGGAGGAGTCTGAATCATCTAAGAGAAGAGAAATAATAACATAATGACATAAAACACGTTACGTCTTGCACATTTTACACATACATCATATCAAGCCAGCATGAAAAAGAGACACTGACCAGGCTGTGGGAGAGTGGGAAGGCATGTTTGACCAGAGCCTCCAGCACATCTGGATGGCTCTCTTCTGTCTTATAGGCAAACCTGGGACTCCTCATGTCCTGATGCGAAGAAAAAATCAGAGGAAGATTTAAAAATGTACTAGAACGTGTCAGGTACTATATCAGTTCATGAAAAAATGTAGTTTCAATGACCAGTATGCACCAGAAATACAGTAAAGCTTTTTTTCAGAGTCAGGTCCTGACATTGTCTGGAGCTGTCCTATAGTAGAATGGTAAATTATCTGCATTTACATTTTTCTACCTTACTGTTAGTCAAAGCACTTTCATACTGCTTCTCATTCACCAACATTGTTTTTTTTTGCCAATTTCCTGATAGAAACATCATTCAGCTGACAATAAGTTGCTCTATTCAAACACGGACTCAATCAAACATCAAACAGAATCTGTAATAGGGAGTTGTAATAGAATGTCTCACACACAGCTTCTCCAGGTAATATCTAGGTAACTTCAGCATTGCAGTGTGTGTGTGCAGCATTGTGCATTTTGGTGCGTGTGTCTAAGTAATACCTTGCAGACCAGCTCAAGACCCTTTGTGTTCTCTCCCTGGTTGAGAACGCTAATGGTCTCCAATCTGCTTATGGCTCCTAGGTTCACATCGAGAATGAACGGAGACTCCTGCATGTACACACACCGACCTTAACACACAACACAACAACACACTACCAGGCAGTGCAGGTTTGATTAGACAGCCTAAAACACACAATCATTAGTGATGTTTTTGAACTGTACATTAAAGCTACAGTGATACTCTGTTGGATGAATAATGAATGAGGTTTGCAGTACCCTTTCCACACTGGTGAAGTAGAGCTTGTAGTCTGTGATGGTAAGAGTCCCATTAACCAGACCACTGAATGGACAGATATACATCACATCCTTGACTGTAAGTCAGCGCACACACACACACACACACACACACAGAAACAGAAACAAAATAACAAAGTATTAATCTGTTTCATTTGATTTGACTGTGATGTGAACACTGACATACATATTGTGTGTGACACATGCTCACTATGGACACTTTGCTCAAAGACAGCATGAACATACCTGTTGTCTGTAAAGTCTCTCCTGGCAGCAGAGGAACCTGGTTCTGGAACATTCTCGTTTGTGCCCCATATCTGAGACCTGGAAGGTTCTGTTGAAACAGAGAGCAGTCAGCAGGACAAAAACACTCCACGCTGACATGCAGCTACTGCACCACTGACACCATGACAGCATTTCGCTACACTAACAACAAAATAATAATAAATAACAAAACTAAACGAACTAAATCAATGCTTATCAAAACAGAGGTTTTGGTAAGGTATTGTTGCTGAATATATGCAACTATGTCTTTGTAAGCACAAATTGTGTATTTTTTGTTGTTGGAACCAGATTGTTACTCATGTGTAACCAACATAGTATGCATGTATAGTACAAAGTACATGTAGGACTTTGACATAGTGGAGGAATTTGCATTGTGTAGCAAAGCACCCCTACACGAGAGATATTTATGTTATCTTTGCATCCACATAAGGTCCATAAAGCTGAGCCCACGTCACTGTGGATTGTAATGTCAACATACAACATACAACTCTCTTCCTGTAGTTCCATGTTTTGTTTTGTTTTGAGACATGGGACAACTCTTTAAACCATCAGACATAAGAATGCTGGTGATTTTTTTCTCTCCTGTGTTTATTACCTTGGCTTTCCTTATTAATTTCTTTTCCCCTCTATAATATAGGTGGAATATTTTCTATTTAGTTGAAAACTATTTTTTTGCAATACTTATTTCTTCAACAACAGTGCACCACTATATCATGGTCTACACAGGGGGAGGGCTCTGATGAACCAATCAACTACTATGAAAGCAGATATGTCAGTTTTACATGACTGCAAAAGTTAAACTCGAATCTATCTGCTGAAATTAGTTCAGGAAACAATGTTATTAAATGTTAACATATATAATAAAACAGGCATGTTAGCGTAGGTATTTTCCCTGATTAACAGGGCAAATACTGTTAAAACTGCTATTTTTGTATCCTAGTCGGAGTACATTTTTACTTCATTAAGTCTATTAAAAAATGTGTGACGGCAATACCACACTAACTAAGTCCAAAATTCTTACTGTTCAACATGCTATCTTTTTATCCTGTTTCAATACTTGTTATCCATTACTGTATTCATAACATGTAGATTTCATATGCAGCTATTGCAAGGGACAGATACAAAAAGAATGGGTGAAATTGTCAGGTGAGCGAGTCAGGTGACCGCGAGGAAGAGGTAGGATTGGTTAGGACAAGGTATAAACAGGAAGTCC
>JAUYWH010000010.1:16786266-16800167 GCA_034779795.1 Ctenopoma multispine | reverse complement strand
TCTTGAACCAAGGCTTAAGTAAAATCCCCGTCATATTAAATCGCTTTAAACACGACCAAACCCACAAAACAGAAAAATACCAGTGTTACATTAAGTGAATATAGCTCCAGCATATTTCTCTTGAATCTACAGACAATCACAATTGGTGAATCATGAGATAATTTAATAATAATAATAATAATGTTGGTATAATTAAAAAAAAATGACTTTTTTTCTATTTTCCACTACCACTACATACCAGAAAGTTTATTGTGAGAAATCTGTTAAAGAAACTGGTGTGTGTGAAACAGTAACCATTTATGATAAAGCATTAATCACATTTTTTAAAATCACTCATAAAAAGTAAGAAAAAAAGATTCTCTATTGATTAAATAAACAAGGCAGAGACAGAAATACTTAAATTAATTTAATCAGTAATATTTACATAACATGAGCCACCCAACAAACTGTGGAGAGGATTTAATATGATTAAAAGAAATACATTTGAAATATAATCAGCTTCCATTCTTGATACCAAAATATCCTGAAATACTCCATGTGTATTTGAGAAAAAGCAGGCTATATTATGCCACGAAATCCCTCAAAATAAAACCCCAATGATAATAAACAAGTCAAATTGAAATTAACAATGACAGAGTACTCCTCAGCATCACTACAGAGCCAGAGTGAATCTAAAAATCTATCAGACAACTGAGAAAAAAGATATGAAAGACTGTGACAAATGAACAGTATCCAGAAGTGTCTGTTTTTTCATCAGGGTTAAGTGAGTACAAACCAAAGAAATGCCACACAATTTATACCAACAATTCCTGACACTACATTGCTTTCCTTTTTATAAAACCGTAAGATTTTACATTACACAAAATAATTGTATTTTACAACAATATTACTTTAGACAGTAAAATAGGTTTTGGTTGAGGTAATTACATCATGGTGCTTGTACAAAGTAAAAAATAAAAAAAAAATAGATTTTAATCTGTTTTACTCTAAAAACACAACCACCCGACCAACATGTTTAATGCTGCTGTCACTCATTTCCTGTCTCTATTGGTTTACCTCCAAACCTCCTCAGTGAGACCAACCCTTCATCAAAAGTATCCTTTTGATAGACGCTGTACTGATTCAACTCTCAGTCAACATATGAATCAGGTTGTGTTCTCTGATCTGCCCAATGTCACTCACCAAGACACAAAAAGACACTTTTATGGTTTGACGTACTTGTAGCTAGTCCATTCCTTCGAGTATCCACGAAACCTAGAAACTTCCTCTGGACTGTTTGTTGGAGATGTACTTCAGCTTTTGTTACAGCTGGCCCCAGTGATGGTAGACATGATGCTTTGGCAATGTTTGTTTGCCATTTCATGGAATTACATTTGTGTGGAAGATTTGAAAAGGATATACTTTAAAATAAAATATTTACTGTACTGTTATTAAGAAGTGGGTAATATCATAAAAGTAACTTTCTAATAGGGCACATTTTCTTACCTTCAGTTTTCACATTTAGTGAGAAGTTGAAACTTTTACCTAGTTAGGGATAGTTAAGGTCAACTCCAAGACGATATTGGAACTATGAGTCAAACCATGGCTCTCTCATAAGCTGACTTGTTTGTGCTGAATTGAGACATCAAAACGTCTTGCTAAGATCTTAATGTGAGTGTCAAGTCTTCCTCGAGAGTAATGTCACTGGCGTTACCAAGGCTACACATGTTCTCACAGGTTAATGCTAATGTTCAAAAACTCAACAGTGAACACTGTGCAGTGATACTAACGTTTCAGTAACAAAGGGATATGACCTGTGTACCACCACAGTTCTTTAAAGTTAGATTGGAAAATCTGTATCATGGTGAAGGGAGGACATAAACACACATTTCCTTCAATACAGAGGATTGTACCCTGGCCTGCTGCCCTTCTCTACCCTGTGTAGTTACCTGAGAAATACATGCAGTGACCAATAACTCAACCAACTTCAAAATGACACAAACCCATAATGCCTAGTATCCTGCAGATAATCCTTCTTAGGAACCCTGAACTACAAAGCAGTCAATCTCAAACTTGACCCTGGAAAGCAAGAGTATGTCTCACTAAAGAGAAGAGGTGGGTTTTACAAGAATCAAGGCACAAATATGAAGAGGACCTAATGCACTTTACAAAATGACTTATTATTATTATCTTGATGCATTGTTGATTCCAACTTGCTGGAAACATACATTGTGAGTGAAGATGTATTAGAAATAAGTCTGTGCTGGCTTTTCTGAGTCTTCTTGACTCAAATCCCAACCAGAAAGGCTGCTTATTTGAAATTCATAGATTTTGTAAAGAAGAAAAGTAGGATAATGTACATTAGGTATCCATGGTTAAATTCTGTTGCCTGTGCTAATAATGGCAGCTTAAATTAGGGACTTTGACTTTGAGAAACCAAGAAAATGTGAAGCTTATAATTAACCAAAACAAGCGCCTTATCTGTGTTTGACCCAGGTTAGGAGAAGTCCCCTGAACCATCAGACAGGCTATGTAATGTATGCTATACTGCATCGAAGAACTCACTGGAAGAACATAAACTTGAACTAAAAATGAATCAATTGAGAAGATGGTGTCTATAAGATGTAAGAGCCAGAAGGACTTGGTCGACAGTGTTGATCCATGGAATTACCCAGTATTAGTTTATTAACTAAAACATGCTGAAAGGTTTCTTTTAGGAACTTAGCAACTTCACAAGACTGTAGCAGTGTTAGAACTAAATCGCTACCAGGACCACAGCTGGCACTGCCAAAATAACACATTAATCAGAATTTACCACTGATGGATGATGTGCTAGCAACACAATGTATCACACACCAATCCAGCTCTTACAGTACTCCACTAATCAAATCTCAGTTATTTATTAAGTACAATATTCCAGGTTGGAATACTGTGCAAGAGACTGAGGACTCCCTCACATTTCTCAGTAGACTGACTGAACGAATATGGTAGTAGCACGCTTACACCCAGGAGCAAATGTGATGAACGGTCCTGTTGTCAACTTAACAGACTGATACAGTACAAACATGCTGGCTAAAGTCTTCTGTCTGAGTTTATGATATCTGGTTTCTAAGAATGGAAGAATTTTGAGTTAGCAGCAAAATCCTCCTGTCGGCCTATTTCTAAATATTTTTAAATTCTATTGTCAAGACAGAGAAGTCTGATTCTCAAATTCTCTTTTAGCCACACATATACACACATATTGCTGTCCTATTGTTATCCTTAGTTTGAGTTGAGCACACTCAGCTCCATGACGACTTTTAACGCATGTGGTTTTTGAACAGGCTGGTTTTAAAGTTATACAAAGTCAAAATAACCTGACTTGTACAATTATTTGATCATGGTACCTTAAAAACTTTAAAATATAATGAATAATTGAGTTTGTGTCAACCTAACATTTCATCAGATTTTTCTGGTGGCAATTATCCATCAGTCCCTTAAGTGTGATAAGAAGTTCACAAATGTCAATGCCGATATCTGGGGAGATAGATCGGTTTCCTATACCAAGCTTTAACCTAGAGTGTCCTAATGTCCTATCAAAATGTGGAAAAAAAAGGGCCACACCTGTTCAAGAAGCACATGTGATTTTAGATCACCCTCAGAGTGCACTGAATACCTAACACCTGGTTTACAAAAGCACAAACAAAAACATGTGCTACAACCATTTTCTTTGTATGTTTAGTCTATCATGGAGCTGGACTGGCTTCTTCATCCAGGATCTGTGTTTAGTGAGAGCACTAGTACAAGAAGTGATCAAGGATCAGAGGCCAGCACCACTTTATTTCCCAATACTATCTTGAGCACTGATTAACTCTAACCAAACTATTCTAATTAGCTTAAACTGTATTTGCTCTCAGTGCTGGAAATACTGCTTAGGTGAGCTTAGCTGACAGCAGTGGCAAAAGATACTGCACGTGACAGAGACAGTACTAGCTTTCATCCTCAAGTGATAAGCTACAAATTTCACACCAATCCATTCAAATCTGACACACTTATATGTACACTGAGCTGGAGTCATGCAGTGACGTCCACTGTACGTTCCAGCATCATATTTTACTGCATCAGCTATGCAGCAGTTTTAATGGATTTCTAAGGGGACAGGGCAACACTCCATCGCAGTGCAGCAATTAGGAAGAAGTGTAAAAAGAGAGCTGTACAAAATGTTGATTGATTAACACAGGACACCAGCAGTAGTGCAGTGAGACATAGGCTGAATATGTCACTTAACAGTATTCTGACATCTGTGTTGAAGTCTCAAACGTCAATATTTTGTGCATTTTTAACCATTTGCCATTAAATCTCTGTTGTCAATGTTATTCTGCCAGCATCCTTACTCACATTCTCAAATTCTTAAATAGTCTGACAAGATTCTATTGGTTTTCAGAATCTGGGAGGACTAATTAATCGTGGCCACTGTATAAACCTGCATTTGACAAGTAGCTTGAGCAGGTAGCTACCAAAACAATATAGTAAGTGTAAGCAAGTGTGTGTTTGGATTTCAAGAATGTAGAATTGTTCAGTTTCAGTTTTTAACTTACAGCAGAAGTCAGAATATCAGCCACAACATTAAAACCAGTGACAGGTGAAGTGAAAAACACTATATATAAATATAATGGCACCTTGCATGGGGTGGGGCTTATTAGGCAGCAAGTGAACAGTAGTTCTTGTAGTTGATGAGTCATAAGCAGAGAATTGGATAAGAATGTGAGGAAGTGCCTTGATGGCTGGGTCAGAGCATCTGCAAAACACCAGGTCTTGTGGGATGCTTCTGGTCTGCAGTGGTACTGACCAATAGTGATCCAAAGAAGGATAACTAGTGAACTCGTGTGACATTTATGTGCATTTAAGCCTTATTCATGTACGTGGGGAAGGTTTGGATCCCACACAAGCGCCACTGTAGCATAAGTTGCTGAAGAATGTAATGTTGGCCATGATCGACAGCTGTCAGGGGACATGATGCATAACAGTTTGTAGCTGATGGAACTGCATAGCTTCAGACCGGTCGCAGTTCCCCTGCTGGTTTTAATATTGGGCATCATCGGTATGTGTATGTGCTTCTGAAACATGGAAAGACTCAAGTTAAGCTCTGCTGTGCTGCCTGTGTGATCTCCAATACACAAATGCTGTGTGTCCTGTGTGTTCAAGCCCTTGGACAGAAAGCCACTGAGTGGCTTTAAGGCTTCACTGTATGATGAGTGGGTATACAAAAGTGTTGTTACAAGGCTGTACTGTGACATATTGCATAAATTATCATCATCACCACTATGGCGTTAAGAGTTAACCATCAAATCTAAATCTTATTAGCATTCTTTGTTATCCACAGATAGGATTGCGCAATACTAATTAATTCCCTGCATGTGCGTCAGACTGACAGAAATCAGATCGATGAGGACGTAAGTGCAAGTCAACAAGTGTATCATAGAGTGTTTTACCAGCCCTCAGAAGGGAGTGTGTAGGTGTGTGTATTGCTGTGATGGTGTGGAGGAGGTGGAGGAGGAGGTGTTAGGGGTGGAGCTGTTAGCCAGGCGGGAGGAAGGAGAGGAATCGGACAGTTGCAGCTCCTCCAGCTTCTTCAAGTACTCATCTCTGAGGGCCAACAGCTCCTTGTAGCGCTGCTCCACTGGACTCTGTTGCTATAACACACACACACACAGACACACACACAGACACACACACAGACACACACACAGACACACACACAGACACACACACAGACACACACACACACACACACACAGACAGCTATTTGTCATGAAGAGGTAAATAGTAACTCCTCAAGAGATAAATTAGTTGTTTGAAAATAATAAATGCTACATAATAAAATGGATAGCTTGATTTTAATGTGAATATACATTTATTTATACAACACTGTCTGCTGCTCTTGACTGAAGAACTCGTTTTGATCATTGGCATCTTTCACCTCCTTGCTAAACCTGTATTTTGCCTCAGGTCTCTCTCTTCTGAGTGGAAAAAACACCTTAGGACCCCTTTTTATTTTTCACCACAATTATACAGTTGTAGTGCATATTGCTAATCAAATTCTTGCAGTTAATCACAATATTAGAAAGTGACTTCTGGGCTTCTAGGCTCTGGAGGGTGTGAGGCATTGGCCAGCTGGATACCAAGTAATCCAGCCCAGGACACACACAGTACATTATAACAAACACAATCCTACCTGTTGTCGTATGCGTGGGTTCCAGCGGATGTAGTAATTTACCCACAGTTCTAGGTGACGCATGCTGGCAACAGGGTAAAGCACTCTGCCCGACTCCGGCGTGTAAAAAGGGTTTAAGTACATGTCCATCTTACTGTTGACCAGAGACCACAAAGACACCGTCTTTGACCTCACCTCCTGCAGCACAAAGAGAGTCACTGTGAAACATCTGCAGTTCAAATAAAGTCAGTCAAATGCTTGTGTATATGCTGCAACTTAGGTCTTACGTGCTGGTCACGTGCACTCTCACAGTTGTAGAGGAAAGTCCCAAAGCGACAGCTGTACAAATGATCCAGGATTGTCAGCAGGAGGCGTTCATTAAATTCAAAAGCTGTAGGAAACTGACAGGAGAGGATTACTAGTCTCATTAACCCTCTATGCATTGCAATTTCCTTTTTAGACAAAGATTTACTCTTGAAATATTTCACTGTGGAAATTCTGTTGCATTACATTGGTATGATAATATGTACCAACATAAGGTATAATTATGACTAAATTAGAGTCATAATTAGCATAATTAGTCAAATACTAGCATCAAATTGATGCTAATATTGACACTATAATAACAATTAATCACACTTTATACCAGAAAACAACACAATTTCTGTTTAAACAGATAGATTCAATTATTAATCACCACAACCTTTTATCACTCAGCCCTTCTGCCCTTTGAATTGCTGCACATACATGAAGTAAAACAGCAGATGAAGACCCACACAGTCTGTCCCCCCAGGATATATTGTTGTTCTGCTTCCTCCCACTTAGAAATAGCCACAGTGTAAATTCATGACACATGATCTGATTACCAGGCAAGTGCTCTGTAGGGATCAGGAGTGTTAAACATACCTGTTTAGTCATCTGCCAAACACAGTCAATGAACTGAACAAAGATGGGTGATCTGTCCTGATCTGCATGGTTCTTGTCCCCATGACCTATCCTCTACACACAAGACACACAGAGTGCACATGCATACACAAAAACTAATGATTATCAGGAAACTACTTTTGTCAGCTCGCTGTCTTGTGACTGTATTAAATATGGATTGTTATTAAAAGGTAATTTTTTAAGATTGGTGTGGTAAAAATGTTACTTACCGAGGCAAACTTGTGCCCAAGGCTGATCCACTCCTTTTCTATCAGAACCTAAAACAGTTCAAACACGTTCAATATAGCAGACTAATTGTAAGCTTCGTGTTTTGTCCAAAAACCAAACTACTGACTGGCTAGTTTTAACTTTTAAGTTAGGCTCTGTGTTGCATTTAGAACGCCACAAACATGTTTCCCCTTGTGTCTCTTTTAACAGTCTTGTTTGTCAGCTTCTGACCTGGAATCCTCGGAGCGTGCGGTAGTGACTGTCCAGCATCAGCATGGCCAGAGATGTGAGCTGAGCAGTTCGGTCCCAGCCGTCACTGCAGTGAACCACCACTGAATTTCCACTGGAAACCTTGTCTGCTACTTGGATGGCTCCCGACAACACCAGCTTCACACAAGCAGAACATTAAGACAAGGTTTTAAGCTTTTACAAAGGAGCAGTAAAGACAAAGACAAAGATAAGTTCATAATTCTCATGTGTACAAAAACTAAATTTTCTTACCTTAATATGTTCTAGCCAGTGTGTGGACTCGAGACTGGACAGCCAATGGGATTCCTCCACATTGGGATAGACAATATCTTTGAGTTTTTTCAGAGATTCCCTCATGACATGAATATTTTGGATGTCCAAGAAGATGAGCTCTGCGTTTTGGTACTCATCACCCTCGTAGCCTCCTCCGGTGGCCTGGGAATTACAATAATGTTAAGATTTAATAAAATAAGGAGAGTCTGGAGCTGATCTAAGTTAACATTGGGCAAGAGGTGGGATACAGAAAAGCTCACATTCACACACATAGAGTCATCGATTATTCTAAATGCATGTTATCAGATGTTTTCATAACATGCTCAGTCTATTTCTATTATACTTGTTACTTATTACAATTGTTCTCAACTTTTCTACTACTGAAAAGCATCTAAACAATATTTTAACATATTTCATTATGGAGAAAATGATAAAAATGATACAACAAGAAAGAAAACAAATTTACTGTCTCACTTCTGTAATCTTGATACTGAACATATGATTTTATTTTGATTATCAGTCAATTAAACTTTTTGTATAACACTATTTGCACAGGCTAATGCAAGTCAAAGATGCAGATGACTGACAAGCTGATACTGAGACATAACAGGCAGGTTTAATGGTTTGTTTCCCTTAACAAATAAAATTATAATTTAAAAACTGCATTTTGTATTTATTCAGATTATCTTTGTGTAATATTAACATTTGTTTGATGATCTGGATAATTTAAGTGGAGGGAGGGGGCAGATACTTTTTTCACAGCATTGTAGGTAGATTAATTGGTCATGAGAAGAATTACTGTTGGTAACCCTTATTCTCAGAAAGTTTTAACCATTTTGTCATAATATCTATACATTAAAGTGTTTATCCGCTTACATAATCTGCTACTTTCCACTTTCCTGACAGCACTGCTTACTACTGTTTCAGATTGTTGCAGATGAGATGGTGACTGCTCTGAACTGCCAAACCAACCATCCATCCCCTCACAGTGCTTGTCTGTTCTGACCTTGTTGGCCACAGCGTTGACATTGGGCCTAGCGTCATATATGGTGAGCTTGATGGTTTCGTTTGCTTCCCTGATCAGGTCCAGGTAGCGCTCGTCATCTTTGTTCCTTTTACCAGACATGCCAACAAGAGGCTGACTGCAGCGGACAATTACTGCCTGGTTCTCCCTGTGGATCCACGATAGAACCTAAAGCCAAAAACATAGGAAGCATATGCAGATATCAGTCAGTTCTGTGAGAGCTGGGGTCACACTCAGGTAGCTTTTAATGGCAACAAAGCGAAAGACTAAATTAAACAAAGCAAGAACACCTCACTGGGCACCAGAGCAGCTTGAAGACACAGAGCTCATGCTCATGTCACATGATCAGTCATGTGATATGAATTATTTACAATAAAACAACATGTAAACTTGACAGTAATGCTCTGGTTTGTATGTTTAAGGCTTCAGGAGCATTAGTCAGCTAAGTTATTGAAACCATTGACTCAGCTGGCTGGTTTCCATGAAACCTCTCTGATGAAAAGTCACAAAAAAATTACTGTGAGTATTTGTACATAATACACTTTGTTAACCTCCCCTCAGGCTACGCACCGCCTCAAACAACTTTCTTTTAGCTAGGTGTCGTATCTGGTTTGGGATAGGGTTTGTTAATCTGAAGCACAGTGAGGGAGATGGGATTTGTTTGTAGCCTGAAAGCAATGACAAAAAATGTCAATATTGACTGTCTGTTAAAAGGCTAAATAACAAGTGTATCTCAGCCGTATTCCTTAAAATCTATACCAGTACACTTTTCTTCCACTCCTGTATTCAAAGAGTGATATTTTTAACGTTGACGTTTTTAAAGTAATCAAATCAAAATCAAATTCTATAATCATGCTTACTAAGGCTCAGCTGTGCTTACCGGTATGCGTCCTCTTGACCTGAAGGCAGCCACTCTTTTGAGGTCCTCCTCTTTACTTTTATACGGTACAGCCAATACAGTGGGATAGGTGTCACAAACCTCATAGTTCTTATTGATGAATGTAATACGCCACTTGTTATTAGGTAAACCCTAGAAAAAACAATGATCATCATTTGATACTATTCAAATTCTGATTTCAATTCACCTGTCCATACGTTCAGCTTCTGTTTACAAAAAGTATAAACACTACAAACCTGTACAGTAGTAAGACATACAGCAGAGAGCACAGTGAGAGCACTTCTCTTCTCCCTTACCTGCCGTCTGAACTCCTCTATGGGCTTGTAGACATTCCAGCCGTTCTCTTCATATTTCTCCTGAGTCACATAAGCAAACAGATGCTACAAAGAAGAGAAAGAAGTCATCTTAGTAAGGCTTGCTCTGACACAAATGAGCAACATCTGCATTGTGAATTGTTATTCCTGTGCCAGCCACAAATCCAGCACCCCTTTTATGCAAACACAAGAGACATCAGTCAGCATTTGGCAGCAGAAGTCAGAAGCTGACTTACCAGACCATGTGAGAGTGGGAAGGCATGTCTGAAGAGGAGCTCAAAAATATCTCGTCTGCTGTGACCCTCCTGCTTCAAGGCAAACCTCAAGTTCCTCATGTCCTTACAACAGAGAACATAAACATCTTTACGACATGCACACACACACACACACACAATTTAAGTTATATCAGACAATGTTCAACAACAGGGAGGTGTTGCTTCAAAAAGTGTGTGATTACTAAGCGTATTGATGCTGATTGTTTGATTTTCATGACCTTATCACAACAAGTCTCCAAGCATAAATGAGTGCTCCACTGTTTTAATGCTGTATTCCTATACAAAGTTTTCCACATACACAGTAGGGCACAGCCTAATACCTGGAGAATTTTAATTAATATCAATAAAACACTAATTAGGCTTTAATGAATTCTGATAAAACCCTGAATACTTGACTATTGCAGAGAGGGCATTTTATACTCATTCAGTGACCCTGAGCTTAACAAGCGTAAGAAATTCAAACCACTTCCAATAACTGGAGTGTTGTGACTTCTCTTTGCCACATTGTCCTTGTTGTTTTGTTCACACATTTGTTCACTTTTACCTTTGTGAAATGTGTGTTTTCCTTGTTTTCATCAAACACGTGTCAGCTACATATCTGAACTACTGTAGTAGATGATTGTACAGCACAGTTAACCCAGATGCAGTACACATACATTAATCAAATGAAAAAGAATGTTTTATCATTGTGGGATTTCTTTGTGATAATTATAGACCCACCACCTGCATAGGGTCTTATGCATGATTAAAACAGCTTAGAGATACTATGCTAAAAATGCAGGCCCCAAAATGCTACCTCAGTGGAACAAAAGTGAGTCTTCCTGTGATCACTGTAGCAAATGTGATGTGTGATTTTTTAGTACTTGCACAAACATTATAAAAGAACCGGTGAATAACAATGGTTTCACAGTTTGTCTGGTGAAATATGGCTCCACAAGGTGAGGAAATGGCTGAAGTAAGTAACTACTGTGGTTTAATAAAGATGGAAGTGGGTAAAAAGGCATCAGTAGCCACTTAACATAAACTAAACAGCAGTAATGGCAGAGGAAATGCAAAAGTCATATTGATAATGACATTTTACTGCTCGGTTGTTTTGCAATGTAGAGTAAAACAATCTCTTTCTCAGACACATACCTTGCAGGTAATATCCAGGCCATAGGAATTTTCTCCTCTGCTTGATGCCCCACCCATCTTCTCTACCCGACTGATGGCACCTAGAGGTACATCCAACGCCACTGCCACATCCTACAAAACCAAGTTGGCAACATGTTATGCTTGCACACACATTAAGTATGACACATACAAATAAACATAAACAACTAAACTAGTCTCTATAAATCACCTCTTATAGATAAAAGTCACTAAAATCCCATAATATTCAACCTACTTTTGGTTTCATTTTGACTGATATCAGTGGAGCATGGTGGTAATAGCAACATACTATGAGGAGACGTTTGTGTCATTTTGCATTACATAACTAAATGGAGCTGCACAAGTGTTTTCTCTGAATTGGACAAGTGCAGCCTATAAACAGATCACAACCTGGATGAGTTTTAAAGTAAAGCGAATACCCACACTATTTAATTGAGCCTGCATCAGAACAGATCTATTGGAGGCATAAGGGTAGCGCTTGGGACACAAACATTTATCAAGCCCATCCTCCCCCACCGTCTGTCTTACACAGAGACTGTACTGTGAGTTTCATGAATATTAGGCTGGCATCATAAAGTGAAAATAAACTTTCTTTCAAGAGTTGTAGGCAGATTCTCCTAAAAATAGTGTCCTTCCACTCCATTGTGCTTTGTCAGGTTCCAGGTTCAAGTCCCTCTGTGGCATTTTACAGTGCATATGTCAAATGTGGATCTGCTGCATTATATACTACAGTAGAATCTCCAAAGTAACTGATTCAAGTTCAGTCTGTGGGTGAGGGGGGCACAGTAATTCATTTAAAACATACTACAGGGTACAGGATTGGGAGTCTGAATACTTCTGTATGGAAAAATTCAGTCACAGATTTTTTTATCAAATTGCAAAAAATTCTAAGAACATGTTTTGACTCATTGATTCATCAAATGTAGAATGATGGGCAAATAAAGTGCAAAAGAATGTGCCAAAAAAAGGGTCTGGATAGGTCTGGATATCAGTTTTGCGGCTACAGCACATTTCCACAGCTAAAATTTAATTTATTTATTGCTTGTTAAAGTGAACACTACTCTGCACTATAGGCAAAAAGGTGGAAATAAAAATAAATAAATAATGAATATGTTATTGATCCCCTTGGGTAAATTGTTGTTTGGGCAGCTGCTAGACCTGTGTCAGCGCTACTACGGGGTTTCTGTGTCTTGTCCAAGGAAACCTCAACAAGAATCAAACCACTGACCCTTGGGTTGGAAGACAACTGCTCTACCCACAGAGCTATCATGCCTCCCCAAGGCAACTAAATCAAAGTCCACTAAGAAAAAAAAAATATTTAGGACACTTAATCTGTAGCAGAACAATACACCTTGTTAAAAACACCACAAATAGTTCACAAACAGAGCCATGAGCCTCACGTTAGCCAGATGGGACTTACAGCATCTGAGCTCTTGAAGTACAGTCTGTAGTTGGTGATCAACACTTTGCCTTTCACAGCTCCATTGAATGGGCAGATGTAAATTATGTCCTTATCTGAAAACACATACAAGTATACACACACACATTACTTACACACCATTTTCTCTCAGACCAGATCTCACCAAGCCTCATTGGCTCAGAATATGTTCCCTTTTTCATAGGTGCTCTGGTTTACTATTACTGTCAATAAGCAGCGTGTACTTTAAAGGAAGAAATCACCACATACGCAGAAAAGAGGAAGCAGAAAAAGAGAAGAGAGATGTGCAGCAAAGACATGCTATAAATACCAACCACTCTAGAGATTAATAAGGACAGACACGGTCATCACATTCAATGGCTTCAGAAAGTATACCACTTCCCTATTTCCAAACTGTGTGGTAGATTTCGTTTTAAATAAATACAATTGTAATTGTTCCGCCAATCTACACTAAATGCACGACAATGGAGAAATGTTATCTTAGAAAATTTTATTTTTATTGTTTATTAATTAAAAATGAGGAAAATAATTACTCTTATTTACAAAAGTATTCAGACATTGAGTTGTGAAAAAAGGGGCATCCTGCGTGATTTAATTATACTCATAATTTAAGTGGAATCCACCTGTGGTAAGTAAAAACAAAATGGAATGAACAAAACAAAGTGTGCAAAAGGTAAAGGTGTTTGAATACTTTAAGTCAGTGTATGTTACTACATCACATGTAAACTACAGACTGCAACCACTGCCAACATGTTTTAGAATATACAGCTGTTTACATGGTTTAGCTACAGTGTCGTACACTCACCTATAATTCTGTCCTCGCCCGGCAGCAGACACACCTCTGCCAATAACTCCATCATCTTTAGAGACTCCCTTGAGGTCTACACACACACACACACACACACACACACACACACACACACACACACACACACACACACACACACACACACA
>JAUYWH010000010.1:16757843-16784665 GCA_034779795.1 Ctenopoma multispine | reverse complement strand
CACACACACACACACACACACACACACACACACACACACACACACACACACACACACACACACACACACACCTAATTAATATGTCTGATTGATATGACTGACTGATGATATGTTAATATATGTAATATATGTTATACGTTATATGTCAATGCAATTTTATGTTTAGGAACATTATTCGTAGACAGTCTTGATGAACATCTGCGCAGCTTTACTTCTGAAAGACTTTGACTCTCTAAGATGATCTTTTGATAACCAATCATGATAATAACCTGGTGCCAATTAATTAGCAGCAAAATGTTCTTCTAGCTCTTTGTTGTTAGTACCTCTTACAGTACTTTCCCATACCCTTGCTGCCTTTGTCCCAACTGTGTGTTTATCCCATGTAATAACAGACAATAGAGACACGATCAATATACTTAAAAGATGATCACTTTTAATTAAAGGCGATTTAATGATCACTGATGTCAGTCCTGCTTGTCTGGTGACCCTCCAGGCCCAGGTCCCCCTCAAGCTAGTCCTACTGGAGTTCCTTTTTGAACAGTCAGGCAAAACCAAAACTTGCTAGTCTGCAAAGAGCCTTCTATGTGGCCAAGTTTACTCGAATATCTGTAATTACATTTTAGATATCTAGAAATGCATTTTGACTAGTCAAAATTACAATGTGACTATTCCCAAGTGTAATTTAAGATATCTGCAATGTAATTTTGACTAGTCAAAAGTCGAATTACAGATATCTACTACGTCATTTTGATTATCCAAAATGTGAATTCCAGATATCTTGAACTGCATTGTGACTAGTCAGAAGTCTAATTTCATATATCTACAACTGAATTTTGACTCGTCATATTGTACTTTGAGACATCCAAAAAGATAAATAAGATATGTTTTTAATGTGTTTAATTAGAGATATCTTTAACTAGAATTATGACAAATCGGAATTCAACTGTCAATATCTGAAATTATAGTTTTGACTAGTCACATTGTAGTTCAAGATATTTAAAATTTACATTTTGGATAGTAAAAATGACGTAGTAGATATCTTAAAGTCATTTTCCACTTAAGGCAATGGAACATTCTGACTAGTCAAAATGATGTAGTAGATATCTTAAATTTGACTTTTAACTAGACGGAAAGACATTGCAGATATCTTAATCTTATATTCTGTCTACTTGTTAAATGTTAAAAGGGCTTGCCATACTTCCAACACAGAGTCAGGTGTCATGATGTCTCTTGTGGTATCATCAAATATGTCATCCAATAAAATGGGCAAATCATGCACTCTGATCACAGAAGGGGACATGGCTGAAGGAACTCCGATTCTGATTCATTGTACAATGCTTTGATATTTGTGAAAATATTAAATTTATTAGGGGAAAAAAGCTGTCCAAATCTGCCTGGCCCTATGTGAAAAAATAACTGCTTCCACTCCAGCTGGATTCCAGTGACCTACATGATGATCTAGAAATGGAGAAAACTTAGAATAGTGGTGAACCTTCAGTGACTAATCCAGGAGGTCATAAAAGAACTGAGAAGAATATGTAAAGAACTGCAGGCCTCACTTGCCTCTGTTAACATCAGTGTTCATGACTCAACAATAAGAAAGAGACTGGGCAAAAAAGCAGTATGGGAGAGTTCCGAAGTGAAAGCCACTGCTGATCAAATAGAACACATTAAACACACAAAAACATTTGCCAAAAAACTGCTTTATTATCCCCAAGACTTTGGGCATGATGGTCATAATTGATGGATTCATGATCTCTGCCCTCAACCAGAAAGCCCTGAAAGAAAATGTCCAGCCCTCTATTTGTGACCTCAAACTCAAGAGCACTTGATGATCAGAAACATATAAGCAATTCCACCTCTGAATGGCTGCATTTTGCATTTACTTATCTAAAACAAGTCAAACCAACATAAACTTTCTGGACCCCGGGCAGCACACTTTCACTACTTCTCTCATTAATAAAACCTGTTTCTGTACTTTCTTTGCTGCAGTTATTGTGCAAATATGCAAACATCCCTCACGAAGAACATGAGGACAGCGAACATTATCATTTACTGTTCTGACTGACCCTGACTAATCATGAATAATTATTTAAGTACTCACAATGGAGATCTTTTATATGGATATTTTACTGAGCGACAACTACAAACTCGCAGGAAATAATTCTACATACAGCTAAAAGCTACAAACTAAACTTTAGTGACTTATTAATATTAATTAATGTTCTGAAACAACCCAGATTATGCAGGAATGAGAAAACAATATTGGTGAATCTCATTCCTCTAATACGCTGCAGAGAGAAGTTGTTGATCACGTGAGGCTCAGTATACAAAGCGTATACATACTACTTAGTGCTGGGCAGTATACCGGTTCATACCGAATACCCTTTTTTAATTCTGTTATGATATGCATTTTAATTATACTGTGATATCGGTTTAATTAGCTGGAAACTTTTTAGGGGGACCACTTTCACTGTTACACCGCTAAACATGCATGTGTTGAGTACCTGGTTAGTGGAGGTACTGAGCGGTGAAAGAAAAAACAGAAGCTGTGGCAAATTATGAAGTTTAACATGATAGCACAGAAGGACTTTAGCTTGTCTGTTGTCTGGAGATACTTTTGTTTTAAAAGCCTGGAAGTGGACCAAATTATTTACTGGTAACGAGCTAATGTTTTCACCGGATGGGGAAACACTGCCCCGGCACTCTGCCGCGCCGGGGCAGCAGGCAGACCCTCCCTCATAAATATCTTCTAAAAAAGTGGATCGTTCTCCTTCTCTCTCTCTGTCACCTGAACAACATACCTCAGCTGGTTCTCCTGCTCCTTGATCTCTGATGGAGGTACCACACTCTGCTGTTTATGTCAAAGAGAACATGCTGTGTCTTTTATACAAGATTTAACCACGTTAAACTAGAGCAGGATTGGTCAGTGAGGTCAAGGCTGATAAACGTTTTTTCTACCAAGGGTAGACAGATTCAATGTCTACTCAAACGAGACTTGCTTTTTCAGAAGCCGGACTGATGAGGAGCTACAGTCCATCACTTCAAACATGATGACCTTAACTACTGAACTGAACAAAGCTCTTTATCCTTACATGGAATTTACTACCTGAATATAAGTATGTCTAGTCTGCATCAGTCTGTCATTATTGCTGTCCTGGACAAATATATGATTCAATATTTATTTTGATTTGAGTGCAATTTTATCATTAAAATAATTTGGATCAGCATTAAGAAAATATAGAACTTGTAAAAAATTGCAAAGATATGTATAATTTACTTATAAAAAAAGCTTCTCATAAAATTGTTATTCAAGTTATTCAAAAGTTAAAAAAATATACAGTATAAACATGAATTGATAACTATTTGATACTAAAAATAAATAGCTTAGAGACATGTGCTAAACATTTGTAATGCCAGATCCTGAGAGGTAGAGGGAGCCTACCATGTAAGAGGGGGATTGCTGATGGGGCCTTAAAGTCAAATTCCTGCATCTTTACTGTCTGACACAGGCTTTGATCCTATGAGCTGTTGTTGGTCATGTGATGTGTAACAGACAAACAAAATGCAACTTTCTCCACAGTGTCCATTTCATCCAATACACTTTAGCTTTCCACTTCGAATTTTAAACTTTCCATTTACAATTTTGCATTTCAAACTGACAAATCATGACCCATATTTAGCCCCATAATACCACAGAAATATAAACAGACAAAGCAGAGACACTACACTAGACACTTACACTAGAGAGGTGTGTGTCCAAGGCGTTGGAGTTGCAGATTGAGACTGGTGAGGCCATCGCTTAGGGACGGACTTCCACAGGCTGAGAAAGATACACAGAGACTGATTTACTAAAAGTTTGCATCTACTAAATCACATAAAAACTTGGTAACACCCACAATAACTAAGGACCGCATCTCTGAAATGAGCAAAATAGCACAAGGTATGGATTTTACACCTTTGCCTCTACAAATATGCAAAGTGAGGCTTTTTTTGCTCAAGTGCACAAAATACAGGAAGAAGAAAAAGCAAATGCACACGCAATATAATTTATCAAGTCTGAAAGCATTTTAC
This sequence comes from Ctenopoma multispine, assembly GCA_034779795.1. Taxonomy (NCBI): domain Eukaryota; kingdom Metazoa; phylum Chordata; class Actinopteri; order Anabantiformes; family Anabantidae; genus Ctenopoma; species Ctenopoma multispine. The sequence goes on along the minus strand of JAUYWH010000010.1, from coordinate 16,780,591 downwards.
GGTGGCTGGGATGGTGACTGAATTTAATATCTTTGATAGGCAAGTGCAATCTGCTTGTTTTTGTTATTTGAAGGAGTAGGACACAAATGAAAATTGATATATATTTGGAATAATGCGTTTCGCTGCTCATTCTCTAAACTTTCCATGACATACACCAGTAAAACATGCAAACAACATAAGCTCTCAAATGTCTTTAAATGACAATACATAAATGAACAATGCATAACATTATGCAGTATTATAAAATATTTGTATTTTAGTTAGTTCAGAGAATGTCAGAGATAAAACTTGTTTATTAGAGCAAATCTGAAGTTGTTTTATATCCATAATCAAAATTTAAGTGCACTTAGAAGCAGCTAATTTAGATCTGAGATCATCAAGATCACAAAGTTGCCTCAGAATGAAAATCTTTTAAGCACCAATGAGACCATGTGTGTCAGCTTGTACCATCAATAATTTACTACAGAGACCCCTTGTAATATTGAATTACTGCATCCAACAGTACACACAAGTAGTTAGGTAAAAAAATAAGTTGAGTAGAGCTGTTCAGTAATGTCTGACTTGAAAAACAGGAGGCTTGAATACTGACAGAGATGAGGGCATGTGATGAGAGGTAAAGAAAAACAACTATTTGATTTTACAGTGAGGTCAGATATGTTCATACAAAATAAAAAAAATTATTAGAGCACCAAATTACAAAATCAGTGATGAGGTGAAAACAAAGGGAAAAAGTTAAGAAATTTTCACAAAGTTGAATGTACGATTCTCTGAAACGCGCCTGATATAGAGCTTCAGTAGAAACTGTTGTGCATGTGTGACACATATTCAGAGCCTACATAACATCATTACAAAAGACTAAGACTTTGTAGTGCTGTATGCAATGTAATTATACTTAACCTTGGCTAACTACTACTTAATTTCTATTGACTATGGACTGTGTCATATCAAATCAATCAGACTTTGGTCCTGCTGATGTCCAGGACCATCAGAATCTGTAACATCTCAACACATGCCTGTTGGAGGGAATGACTAAAATCCTCCTCTGAAAATTAAAGCTAACAATAACTTGCAATATTAAGTATTGCAAATGCCTTCTGTACAAGGCAAAAGCTGACATGTTGCAGTGTGAACACTGCTGGACACCCAGGACAGGCAGTGTGTTTAAAGGATTTAATTTATGATCATGTCAAACAACAGTCAACATTCTTCTAACTGTCCTATTCTTAAATAAAGCTTAAACCAGCACCACTACCTTTGAGATCTGTTCTTCATTTAAATAACTCGCTGCTGTTGTTTTTGCTGGGCTGTACAAGAGGGTAATATACACTGCCTGGCCCAAAAAAAAGGTCACACACTCTTTCGTTGGACCGCATTTACCTTTGATTATAGCACGTATGTGTTGTGCTGTGGCATTGTTTTGATAAGCTTCTGCAATGTCACAAGATTGATTTCCATCCAGTGTTGCATTAATGTTTGTGATAAAGATCTTGTATTGATGATGGTAGAGTCTGACCGCTGCGCAAAGCCTTCTCCAGCACATCCCAAAGATTCTCAATGGGGTTAAGGTCTGGACTCTGGTTCAGGGAGCATGAGACATCATTTTCACACATGGACTGGCCACCACACTCTTCCACAATTTGAAAGTGTTGCTGACAGTACTTTCAGTTGTCTTTTTAGCAACGTGCACCTCACACAGTCGTCTGTACTGCTGGTGGCATTTTCCAATGTGTTGTGGCAACAATTCCATGACGGTTGTTGTAGTTATTTTTTTTGTGCTGTGTCTGACACACAAAGTGAGAAATTAGTGTATATTTCAACAGGACAATGCCAGGTCTCATTCTGAATGTGCTACATCAACAGGGCAGTCAGTTCTAAAGCTTGAGGTGAACATGTGTTTGCATGCTGGCCAGAAGTGAAACACCCAGGTTTCAGTCTGGCCATTTGGCTTTGTTCTCTAGAATTTTTTAGGCTCCAGCACTGCCACAACCCATAAGAGGACAGGCAGTTAGGTTAATAGGTGGCCAAAAACATTTATGTTACCTCCACAGGCCTTTGCCAATGATTTCACTTACACTACTTTCAGTTCACTTTAAAGGTTCCTTTCCACAGGGATGAGTGCTAACCACTCCTGACACGCGCAGTCACACACTGACAGTGTCAGAGCAACCTGGGGTTCACTTTAGACACTGAATCCACTTCACCTTTCAGCATCACTCTACATGCTGAACCACGGCTCAAGTGGTTAAAAATGCCTACAATTAATCAACACTTTTGTTAAAAGACTACAACTGCTACAATACTAAATCACAATCAACTGGCATAATTAGTATATCTCAGCAGTATCTTGTTAGTGACCGGTTAATGTATGCAGAAGAGCCATGCTAATATATATGAAACTACTGCTGCTGATCCACTAACCTAGCTCCATCTGGCTTAAATAAACAGAAGCTGTTGCAGCAAGTGCAGAGCCTGAACAGTCTCACACCTTTAAAGGCTCGTTACATGAACAAATATATTTATTTTTTTAATGGAACAAATGCACAAAGCTGTTGATATCATACTAGCTTTATTTGACCAGCTTCAACACTAGCTGCCTGGTGACCTGTACGTCAGTATACATTAGTTACAACAAAGAACAACTTTCGCTTCGAAAGCAGACTGTACCTACAAATACGTGATTTTATCTGTGAACACAGAGAAATAATATCGCGTTATGGCGAGCGACGAGTTGAAACAGGCCTGAAAAACATTTAGTCTTAGTGAAGGCAGTAAAAAAATACTTGGTACAGTGTAATTCTTGTAACGCTAACTACCAAGCTTTTCACTTGTACTTTCCACAGACTTAACACAACCTGACAGTCCAGCAGCAGTAGTGTATGTGGGGACACCCAGACCTCTGGATACATAGCCTCTTTACTGTCGACAACGCAGTAGGCGCCAGAACCGGGTAATGTTCATGAGCAATTCTGAAGACACACAACACTATACGTTAACTACAAGCAGAGTGGAAAGGAACAAAGGTTTTTCAACACCCGTAAACTCAACTTTTACAACTTGCCCCTTCCAACAGGCAGAGCTTTGTAGTTGCACCAGGAAATAGCGGAGGCCTACTCGGTACGAAAGCTTGTTCCACTCGAAATTCACACTGTTTCTAACACACAGCACACACAAACGTGCAGCGGGTCCCTCTACGTCCGGAGAGCGCTTAACGTGTATTCAGGTGTCTATGTTGTGATGAAATGTCTTAACTTACCCGCAGAGTGCGATTCTCCTGTGGCTGAATGTCGATCTGTTTCCCTCAAGCCACAGCAGGAACCTACTCTACGTCACGTGCCGGGCTTTCATGGCGCGGATTGGCCCGTTGTCAAACCAGAGCTCGCAAGGAATGCAGGGAAAGGTAGTTTTTGTCAAGAAGAAGTAGAAGAATCTTTATTTGTCACATCCATAGTTATACAGTGTCCAACACGTAGTGAAATTTACCTTCTGCATTTAACCCATCCCCCTGCGGGGAGCAGTGGGCAGCCACAGACAGCGCCTCCAAGCGCTTTTTTGTCAGACATACCGTTCTATGTATATTTACAAAAATATTTTGTATGGATATATTAATTAGTCATCATTTCTTTAAGAAACACTGAATTTTGCAAATATTTGTGGCAATATAAGTACAGAAATAATGACACCAGTAGTTTAGTAGTAGTGAGAGTCACTCACAAGACACTCTTCACCAATGATTTATACGCACCTAATGTATTAATTTATTAATGGTTTTCGATTATTCATAGATCCCCCGTGTTTAGAATAGAACTAACAAGAACAAGCTTTTGGCGGCCAGATTATGAAAACTATTTGGCTAGGTAAAATTATAGTATATAATTTATTAGGTTATTATATAACCCTTTCAAATACTCTATCAAGTTTACAGTTACACTTTTTAAGTTGTAACAAATTGATTTTGGTCAGGTTCTGTGCATATTTTTCCAGGACAAAACAGGCTTATTAGAGAAAACTTCCGATTAGGAAATGGACGGATCAACGATTCATAATATGATTAATGTAATAGGACAGAGAGGTGAAATGTTATTTTGATAATCCCTTTTCTGACAGTTCCTCAAAATGAACCTTGTTGGTCATAACATCACCAAGATCTCTTCTGCAAGACAGACTTGCAGACAAATTATGGGCATAAATATACTTAAAGCTTTAAAGTCTCTTAGATGAATACATTTCTCCAAATTCAGATGTTTTGAAGCTCATTCCAGTAGTCAGTGTATAGTAGAAGCCTGTCTTCCCCACTTCAGAATTGTGGTGAGAAAATTAAAGCCAGTCTCTTCTGAGATCTGGAGTCATGCATTGAGATCTGAACTCAGCTAAGGATGTTAAATTATTCTTAAACTTACGTAGCAAGGACTTAGAGTTAAAGACACACGTTTGCTGATGCCCCCTACATGTTAGTAATGATAATTTGTAGAACACAGTAGTGAGTAAACTGCCTGCAGTAATCAACGGCTTGTAGTAGTTTAGAGGAATGGCAGCATGAGGATATAGGAAATCCCCATAATAATGTGCAGACAGTATGGTGGACAGGAATATGTCTTCTCTGTTTTCAAAGAAAGTCCAATTTGAAATTTCCATTTTTTGCAAGATGAAATTGATTTATGTCTAACCAAATTGACATTGTGACATTATTTATTGATTTATTATTGTCTTGAGCTGCGATTAGTCTAATGTATGGTCCCGATTAATCCTGCCTTTGGTGCCAGAAAAGGGCCAAAGCCTGAAACTAAAATACAACTGGAAGAAAAAAATACATCTGTACCTGAAAAAAGATGTGAAACTGAAAAAAAGATATGAGACAGTAAAATTCAGAAGCAAAACTAAAAACTAAATAAATTTTGAAATGTGAAAATATGTTTAATGTAATATGTAGTAATGTAGTAATAATTGTGCATTGAAATGAATAATTTAAATTTAAATTGTTAACTGTACATTTATGTATATAGTTTGCTTTATTATTATTTTTTATATTCAACTTCAGCTTTTGATATCAAGTTAACCTTTATGAGGTCTGTGACTGTGGGTGGGATGACTAAGGTAAAGCCACTGGGAGAGTACAGATACAGGGACCCTGCATACCTCCAGTGAAGTATGCAGCTGGTGAAGGCAGCTGGGTGCTATGCCTCACTTGTTGCTTCTTCTTGGTGAGAAGGGGTGGGAAACATGTAGCTGTAGCAGCTTGTCAAATGTGTTGACAAAAAGACAGATCAAAAATGTGTATTTTATTTCCCGTAATGTAGACTGAAGAACTTGGAAAAAGCAATAAGAAAAAATACATATGTGTGTGTGATATATGATTCTTTCTTTTTACTGGATTTATATAAAAGGAAGGAATGAAGATCAGATTATGATGCTATAATCAACACTCTGATCTGAGCTATGTATATGTCGTGTCTTGTAACATGAAGCCAAACCAGAGATATGAAAGTTTGATAAACTGGTGAGTTTATGATAATGTAAGAATCCAAATTGTAAAGAAATTAGAAGTGTGGTCTTCTGTGGCCTACTAGTTAGTCACATACCATACAACCATAACATCTCCTAGGTTGGACTGTGTCATGCCCCTCTCTATAATGGCATATGTCTTGATTGTGCCTCTGTTACAAGCTGTCTGCAAATATAAATATATTAAACTATTGAAAAAGAAATGGGACAAAAACAGAAAGAAAGAAGGGAATGTTCAGTTGAAAAAGCATGTAGTCAGTGAAGTGTGAATAGTGTGATGAACACTGCTGTTTATAAGTGACCCAGGAGGTCACGCACATCCTAAAATAGGAGCTGGGAGAACAGTAATTAACTACTTTTTAAATCAATGTGACCCTATCAGTACTGTGGACCTGTGCAGAGGCATTGACATTTCTCCATGTCAATAAATTACATCATATAAGCTTCCACTGGGTAACATCACGGATTCTGTTATTATAAGAGTGGTTGCACTGGAGAACAAGGTTTTGTGCATTTCTGCTGTATCACAGAAGGCTCATCTTTGAAATAATTTTATACCTGTGACCAGGGCCACATTCATGGCCATAATAGAGCAATACTCCCAAAGCATTTGCTTAGCTTGTCTGCTCAAGGTTGGTTTTAAAAACACACATTTTCAAGTTTAGTGGCAGCTTTATTTAAATATTGTTCATCCCTAACTGGACAGGTTTGTAAAGACACATAAGGTTCCACAACTTAAACTATCTGTAAAGACAAAAACTGAACAATGCAATACAAACAACTCTCTAAAGACCTTGACAATAGCATTGTGTCAAGGCACAGATCAGGACACGGCTATGAAACCACATGTGAAGTCTGAAGTTAAGATTTGACTGTTCCCAGGAGTACGATGGTTTCAGTAGAGAAAGTCCTGTGTTTTACCATCCACCATCGTGTTCATAAGCTAAGCTTGTCACCCTCATACAACATTGCCAAAGGTCACTGTAGCTCCTATGATAACCACTAGAGGTCGCCTAATTCTAACATGTTTAAATTATTATGCATTTTTTTGGCCTACTAGTGAATGCAGTTTGCCCTTTCTGAAGCATGACGTGGGCAATATAACAACCAAAAACAGACATTTGATGGGGAAATAAACAATAAATGCAAAGGGGCGGCATAATAGCTCATTGGATAGAGCAGTCATCTTTCAACCCAAGGGTTCGTAGTTTGATTCTCAGTCCCAGCAAGCTACGTGTCAAGGTGTCCTTGGACAAGAAACCCCGTAGCGCTGATACAGGCCTAGCATGTCCATCCCCAAAAGGATAAATAAAGTATCATAAATAAAGTATCAAAATTAGCAATCCTGATTCCCCTTGTTCTGCCAGAGCTCTTGGTTTGGTCCTCAGCTTGGGTCTCTGCATATAACAGGCTTTACTCACAGCCACATTTTCTGCCTTAATAGAAAGTGGAATTCAGGCAACTCAAAAGAAAGAGAGAAATGAATCGAGAATTATGTTATGACACAACAGTGTGCGCGTTATTCATCAAGTGTCTAAAGGGATAACAAACTAAACCCCAAAAACTGTGACTGTTTTAACAAAACCTAAATGTAATATGCAAATGAATAGAACAAATAGTAGGTGCAGAAACCGAAACGTCTCTTAGCACAATAATGTTAGATCCAGTGAAGTGCATTAATAACAGGCAGAAAACAAGACTAAATACAAAGAAGTGCAGATGAGAACGTTAAGGAAAAATTTGTAGATACAGAATAGATGCTTATATTAAATTATAAAGAAGTAAAATGATCTTTTCGGTCTGAAAAGTCGCTTGTTATTACCCAACCGCTCCTTGGAAGTCTCTGCACGTCTGTTTGATGCTGACAAGGCGCACACGCACACAGGCACGCGCACACGCACGCACAGCGCAAAGGAAGAACTGCGGTGATGCTGAGCCGCTCCACAGAGTCCAGTATGGAGGCATGACGTAAGAAGTGGGGGGCGGGGCTTGTGGTTCGTGTCGTTCTCTAGTGGACCACCGACATATCGCTCCGTCTGTCTGTCTTCCATTCATTACTGGGAGTGTGCAGCACGTAGCTCCATCAGAGACCATCGGCCATCGGTTACCATTCTGTCTCCTCCAGCCACCGACGCCAAGGACATCACCGCAGACATCACCCGCGGTAAGATCCACAGAGCCTCACCGCCGCTTAGATAACGGCTGCCTCAGTCCTGTCCTGTAGGTGTGCGTGAAGGAAAATTACCAGGCTATAATATCTGTAAATGGGTTGCGGAGCGCGTGTGGTGATAGGTCCGCTGGGGTCGTTGTGATGTAAAAGATTTGATTGTCTCATCTGAATTTCCACGGGAATTGTGTAATATGTATGTAATGTAATGGAGACTTCACATTAGTGATCACAGAGCCTTTTTTCATGCGCTGGGTTACCACAGTTCACTAATGACGACACGCACCACTGCTGGAGCTTCTAGCGCTGTAGATGAAAAGGCCGTTCTCCCTGCGCTGCCATCTGAACACACTGCTGGAATGCCTTGATGATACAAGGTTCACATTCTGTCCATATATGTGTAATATTTATTCGGATTGATGGTGACTGATATTCATCTGTGGCATACAACGGAAGCACCTGCCTAGGGATGATAAAGCCGCAGCCTGTAGTTATTTGAGATATTTCCAAGCCAGTCAGCAGGCGTATCCTGGGACCCAGGCCTATTTTTGGGACCTGGCAGAAACGAATCAGTCAACTACTTCAAAGTCACTTTTCAAGCAAAAAAAAAGCTTTATAAATGTTTCTGTTTTTTATGTCAACGTGTCTTGTAGTTTTTCAGGTAGTGGACCTAGTTTTTCTGTCATCTTTTTTTTTTTACATTTTGTGGACACAGGCAGTCAATTCAAATGTCAACAACTCAAAAACATTCATCTTATATGTAAAACAGAAAAGCAGTAAATGGCCAGAGTGCACAGGAGCCTCACAGTAAGAAGATGTTGAGCAGTTTGCGTGACACACAGTTTAACCAATAAATAAATAATCAATGAATCGTTCAATAATTACTTTAGAAAGCCTTAACATTTGTCTTATAGACTTGACTGATTTATAAAAATTTTTTGTTCATGCTTTTTTCATTCCGATGTACCATTACATCTGTATGATATCTCTATGTTGAATCACATTCTGTGTCTGTGATAATTTGGACAAAATAACACAAGCGCCTAATCATAGATGGCAGGTATTAGAGGACGTGGTCTGCAGCTATTTGAGATATTTTTAAACCAGTCAGCTGATCTTATCCTGATCCAGAACATCTCAGGCTGAGATCAATACTTGTTTTGCTACACTGGTCATTTCTTTAAATTAGGAATGTGGTTATTATTTAAATTCTTATTTGCTCTATCGATTTAGTTCTCATTTGTTAGCCAGAGACACCAGCGTTGGTCTTCTGCTCCATCCTGCCTGAACATGATCCAGATATCCCACAATGAGAGTGTTTGTTTTTCTTGCTCTTGTTACCATAAAAACATTTTCTGAAATATTTCATATCAGTTCCCTTAAGTCATAATCTCCCTAATAGTTATATGCTTTAAGTGGTGTATGTACTGTACCCCGTCAGCATAAGGAACAATATGTGGTTCTTAAGCCACGTTCACATTACATGCTGAGTTTGGGGCAAATACATTTTTTTTCCCCTGATGATATTTTTTTCTAATGAGATTCACTTGCATATGTGGTGCTAAATCAGATTCATGTGAAATCTCTGAGAACGTGACTCTCAAATCTGAATTCACATGGTCACTGCTTTACTGATGTGCATATCGTCTGCCGTTATCATTCAGAGTCAGCGCGTCACAGTGCAGTAAAAATAAACATGCAGGAAAACAGCAGGGGTGAAGGCCAGTGAAGAGCTGAGACAGTTAAAAAATGTTGGACATTTATGGAGAGACTTTTGTTTATATTTAATATTTAAGTTAATTTTGTGCTTGTGTCCCAGTTCCGGACCTCAATGAGGTTCATACCCAGAGCTGGATACACGTCTCTTACAAACATGAATGTAATCACAAAAAGGTTGAATGTGAGAAAAAAAATCACATCTGTGATGTGAACATAGCCTCAGGCTACTAGATTCAAGATATTGTCATGTATGCTGCTTAGAGTTAGAATGAAAACACATTTGCAAAGCTGCAGCATTTTTCAGCGCTCCTGCCGCCCACCAGTGAATTGTCACTCTATACAATATGTATATATATAATTAAAAATGAAATGATAACTTATCCATTCTTAGATTTCCATTCTTAGTTTTCTATCACTAGCAAGGCCAGAAATAGCAGGGTTGGGTTGGGGGGGTTGGTATCTTCTGTACATTTTTAGAATACTTATAACTCAGCATATGAACTCCAGCTTTCTAAGGTCTGCATTGCTATACGTAATGAGAAACACCTCATGTTAGGTGAAGATGATGATGCAGATTGCAGTTGTTTCCCATGTTTTTCTATTTAGAGTATTTAGTTTTTTTTTTTAAATCAGCCAGCTCAACACCAGAGCTTAGTGAACCCGTACACAAAACATGAATCTGAATCCCAGGACGAGATTTATTGCATTCATGATCGTGAGTTATCTAATGATGACAGGCATCTTTTATGACCTTGATTACACATGGCTGAATTCAGTGTCATGTTAGAATTCTCAGCATGACAGACTGCAATCACAAGCTGCTAAGAGGAACTAACTTTATCTATAGATCAGATTTTACTGATCTGGGGGCTTCACCACTGTACAATAAGATGAAATACTAATAGACTGGTGTGAAAACTGTCCAAACACAAATATTAACACTACTGTCTGCTACATACAGCTACAAATGCTGTCAGAATGCATAATACTTGATGATACATAACTTTATGTGGTTAGCACCAAGTTCACAGATGTTTTTTCATCTTTGCACTTAGTACTTAGATTAGTGTGTTAGCATTATTGTGTTACAGTACAGAGAGTTAACATGTTAACATGCATGTTAATACATAATGACATTTAGCTTATCTCTATGTTATCATATTTATACAAATAATGATAATAATGACAGACTTTGTTGATCCACTTGGTGAAATTGTTATTTGCTCTTCTGCCAGACAGTACATGTCAGCACTACCAATTGGTTTCGGTGTATTTGCAAAAGACTCTTTGACATGTAACCCGGCAGGACTGGGAATTGAACCGTGCACCCTCAGTTTTGTAAAAGTAAATGTCCAATATTTATTTTTATAAGACAGAAATTCAGAGAAGACATGATGACCACAACTTTTTTTTCACAACGTGTCAAATGACTTCACTAAAGGGACACGTCCCTGCCATAGAGCAGGAAAAGGAAACAATAGGTGGTTAGTGGTGGTTCACATTTTGTGAGCTGATGTTCTCTGCTCATTTTACTAGCAACATGAGTTTTAGAAATGAAACACATAGACTGGAGTATTAAGTTCTTGGTCATTTGATGCCCATGTTGGGACGTCCATTCAGGACCATGTGAGTCTGACAGCTGGTGTGGCTCGTTCAGCACTCACAGCTGCTTCATCACTTCTGCTGTCAGCTGCAGCTTCTCCTGCTCGACAAAAACATTTGCGTGGTAAGTCTGGTTTTCTAACACTTACTAACATCCAATTATGTGATTTAAGCAGTATAAGTGAAGTAACATGTTCTACAAATTTATTATTGTTTAGTAGCATAGCCGTTCAGTAAGATGATCAGGGCTCTCAAGTTCTCAAGTTCTGTAGTTTGCTTGGAACGAGAACTTTTGGGGGGGAAGGGGGGGGTTATGGTGCAGTCCCTCCCAGTGTCCCATCGACCCAGCATTTTATTTTATTTTTCCTATAACAAAGAAAAACACTGTAGTGGCCATTGTCTCTTCACAATATTCATACAGTATTAAATCATTTCAACTTAGTGAAAAAATAATTAAAAGAAAAAAGGAAAAACACATGCAGCCCTAGGATTGTAGCCTTAGCCCTATTCTGTAGGAATTTCTGTGTGGTAAAGTTAATAATTTCTAGGGATGGGAATTGATAGGATTTTTACGATTCCGATTCCATTTTCGATTCTGTTTAACAATTCGATTTTTTATCGATTCTCCTATCGATTCTTATTTTTTAAAAAGGAGAACACACAGGTCGATTAGCTTAGAACTTTGTTTTATATATTTTATAACTGCCAGCATCTGAGCCAGCCAGACTCTGTCTCTCTCGTCATGATCATCTAAATGCAATGCACAGTAATAGCAGGTTATACAATAAGGCAAATCTCGCTAACATAATATGCAATATTAGTTGACTAGTTACCTGCCGTATTGACGGGAGAGGACGCGCAAACGTTACCGCTGCTGCTGGGTTGAGATTCACTAGTCCGGAGCGGATCAAAAACACGACATTATCGCGTGTTTTGTGAGCAAATGCTTTTGCATATTTGTAGTGTTTCCTCCCTTTGATGAAATATCCACTTTGCAAGTATTGCAAGCTGCACTGTTGTCATCCTTTCTCATAAAGTATAACCAAACATTTGAGCGTTTGTGCCGCTTATGTGTCATGTTTCCTGCTGGGTAAATGACGCTACGCAACGTGCGTGAAGACGTCATTCGAGGCGACTGGAATCGATAGGGGAATCGTTTGCAAAAATGACAATTTCAAGGAATTGAAACAGTGGGAACCAGTTCTTAACAAGAACCGGTTTTCGATGCCCATCCCTAATAATTTCTAAGCGTGAGAATGCCATGTGTGGCGTGTAAACGTGTGAACTAGTTGAAATGTGTGTGTCTCACGCTCAATGCGCGAGACTTGAGAGCCCTGATCATGATAATTTAGTTAGCTAGTGTTTTTTCACATATAACTAGTAAGACTTGTGATCTGTCCAGGGACAACTGGGGATGAGCTCTAGCACTCCCGCAGCTCTTGAGAGGACAAGTTGTTAGGATAATAGATTGATAGATGGATATAACTAGAACTAGTTACAAGGCTTTTGGAGAAACTACAGGTCATATAGAGACAGATGCTGCAGTGTTTGTAGACCCACAATAGGACAACACAAACCTTTCAATCACAGAACGGTTGTGATACAGTAAGGATGTAAAGTCACTGCAGTTAGGAGTTTCACTAAGTCCCCACAAATTTCATATGTGAGTTAGTGTATGAGTCAGCTATATCAGTGAAGGTGATCTACATTTTTTCCTCCCCCAGCATATGATTCAGCCGCACATGAAGTTGCTGGGGTCACCAAAGGGTCTTCACAGAGGCAGTGCTGTGTAAAGTCTACTGTATCCAGCACCTTCTTTCTACATCCTGGCAGAAGGATCACCGAGGAAGCTGACCTTCATTTATTTAGGACAATAGTGTGCAACCAGCACTGATGTGTCAAGTTTTCAGGTTGAGATGATAATAGGGCAACACAAAGTCTGATCAGTTCATTAACATGGGATAAAGAGGCTTCATACTCAGTCAGAAATGGTATTTTTAACTTGAAGTGTGATTATGTTAGTGTGGGCAGCTTGTCTAAAGGAATAGAGTGGTATTTGTTTAGTTTTAATAATAATCTATCATCACCAAACACCTCCATCTTTTTCCTTTACACAGTGACTCACAAGTGGAAAACTTCCTGTTGTCATCCTCACTCTGATAGCTGCTGGATGGAGAGAGAGAGAGAGAGGGAAAGAGAGGTCTGGAAGTGATCTGATGTCTTTTGACAGTTTGGTATTTGGGATTGAAAGCATGGAGGTATTATTGCATTAATCATGGAAGGGAGAGAAAACATAGCACAACACAACATCCAGATCCTATTCTTTCCACTTTTGACAACACATTTCCTCAGACAGTCCAACCATCACTGTCTTTCTATCCCCATGCAAACACACGCAGGCTAACAGGGGACACACAGACAGGGGATGGGTATGCAGTTATGTACGCATCTAGTGTGCTATGGTTATATAATACTAATATATAATATAGTTTAATAGTATGCACTTGTGATAAATAAGGTAAATGCATGTTTGTGAAAAGTATAAATTGACTAATTACAGAGTAGTTCTTTATTATTTCATGATGATCTGACCATTTTGTATTCTTTGTATCCACTAAAAAAGCTGGCAATAGCTAGTAGCTGCTTGTTACTGTATAATTACGAATTTGTGTTTGAATTCATAATTAGTTCCTTATGTCAGTAAAGACTCACACAGTGATCCAGGTGAGGTTATCTGGAAGTTAAGTCATGGCAACTGGACTTCCAACAACAGTCTGTGGTTTGGAAAAAAAATATTTGGTGGAACTAATATCACACATCATACATCACCACAAGGACAGACCAATATGATAAATACTGAGGGACCTCCTTCATATGATGAAATATGAACTAATGTGTATGTATTTCATATTTTCTGGGCCTGAATAAATCAGTGCTTGTTTAATTTTCTGTCCAGTCTTCATTTGTACTGCCTTCAGGGCTGGACATTTTGTGTTTAGGTGTCCTGAACAAGTTATTTAACAACATTTAGTTTGATTCAGTTTTCTTCTAAATTACTTTACACCAAAAAGAGAGGATATCAGTGTGTCAATCCAGCAAGAAAACATCTGCATTTTTTTCTGGTACCTTTATCCAATTGCCTGGCATTTCTGCCTCAAGACAACATTGACAAGATAGGGTAATCAGCGCATAATTTTGATCTATCATGTCTGCATTTGTTCATTTCACACCTCTCAGTTATTTATCTGGTCATACTAGCAGAAATATTAGACTATTAGTGTTGTCGGTCGAACAGTTAATGGCAATGTAGCATGTGGCACACATAAAGTAAAGTGCTTTTAAAGAGAAGAAAATACAACTGTTGCCTACTATCATTGCTTCTCTCCCTCATCACAGTAGTGTAACGTTTATGTGGAACATACAACCGGCTTACTCAAATGTGGTTCTTCCATCAATCAATCAAGTTTCCTTCCACTGTCTGTCCGTGTCTCCTTTGGAGTGTTTGCTGCAGCAACAGTGTAAGGGCCACAAGATCAGGAGTAAATGCACGTGTTCTTCATTTTGATACCTCTCCAGCTGGCAGTCCATAAGCCACTGCCTATAGAGGTTTTTCACCTGTCTCCCAGTTACATGATATTTTGTTTTGGCCACCATGTTGGACATGTTGCTGACTGGACTGCAGTGAACATGTCAACAGTCTGCTGAGACATTTGACCTGTGTTTCAAGTTTTGTTTAACTTTATTCAACTGTATTTTCTGTGGCATGTGAATCGTTACTCAGCAGATTGTTGAGTGGGAGCTGTTCTGATAAACGTGGCTTGTTAAGTGGTTGGACAGTTCATCATGGCAGCAAACAGAACAAGCTGGACTCTTACCCTGTCTACTGATGTTGCTCATTCGGTGAAAGCAGTCACAGATATGTGGACAAACACAATTAGGGAGAGATGACCCATATCTCTTTACTTCTAGCATGTTGACTGACATTCTGAAATGTGATCTGACAGGTATACCATTTCTGTTGTCTCTCTGGGTCAACAGGGAAGCAGTGAAATAATATCCCCGACTTTAGCTGACTGTTGTGATAGCTGACAGCTACACAATAACTTAAAGTAATTGTAGATTGTTAGGAAGAGTTCAGGGTAAAGCAGCCACAAATGAGTGCTTAAATGCATCTGTGTTCACAAGTTAGTCCAACACATCAACATGTTCTCGATCCTTAAACATGGATCCAAGACAACATCTTCTACGTGGTATCTGAGATCTGCAGATCAGTGCGAACAACAGATAACAGTGGTTGATGTTACTTTCTGTTCTGCCTCAACATACAGCAGTAGTTTTGGAGGGAAATTACATAAGAAAAGATGGGGGTCTTATTGTATTCAAGGACTTTCAAGGACTACTGTATATTCAAGTCATTAGCATAGTCACCAAGAATATTCCTTTTAAATGTTGAGACTACTGTTTTATGCCCAGCTCCTGCAGAGACTGCTGTGCTGTAACTGACTGTGTGTAATTGTGTGAAAAGAAGTTGTTTGCATCTCACAACATTTTAACTGGATAATTATATGTCAAGCCAACAAGTGCACATCAGATCAGTAAAACCTGAGCTGAAATAAAATTAAAACCAGAAAGCATTATTCAGATCACTTCAAGGGCCATGGAAGTGTATGAGTATGAGAGTATGTGACTAATTGTACCCTATACATTTGCAGGTCTTATTCGAGTCTCACATACTCATGCGTGGGTCACGTATGGTATTTGATTAGAGATGTCAAAATTGATGATGTTACACTTCAGATATGTAAGTTTATTACAGTTTTTCATAAACAGATTTCTTGAAACCTCCAGCCATTTTTTTCAAAATCTTATCATCAAACTATCACCTCAAAACCCAGTTATCCTGTGTTCAAAAGCAAATACTGCATTCAGATCATACACACAGCAAGTAAAAATTATATCCACCACAGAGCATTCATTAGATACTACATCGAATAATTTAGGACATAGTATCCAGGGTGTGTAGTTAAGTTAAAATGTTTATAGTAAATGCAATTAGCAAAAAGGTTATTGTAAACAAAGTGATATCAGCATCAAAAAATATCTGAAAACCACATTAATGCACAATCAAAATTACAGAAATTATTCTTCAACATCATGGCTTTGTGTAGGTTATTGGCCAATTATGTTCTGTCTCTCTGTGGGATGGCATGATAGCTCATTTGGTAGCACCCTTGCCTTTAAACCCAAAGGTGACTGGTTCAATTCTTAGTCCCAGGAAGTTATGTTGAGGTGTCCTTTATGTAACAAGACATCAAAACCAATAGTTAACAGAGAAACTGCTGATTGCATCAAAGCTGATATCTTGGATGGCATTGTTTTGATGGTTTGACTTGGTTGTCTTTCAATTTCAAAAGGAGAAACTGAACTTGCAAACATATACAGCCAGTAAAAATAGTATTGTAATGAGTGTTACAATACTTTCAGTGTATAGTATAGTATAGTATAGTATAGTATAGTATAGTATAGTATAATGTACATCAAATGTTGTACAGCACGAAACAATTACCTGTCATATTTTCTGATTGTCCTGATAATGTTGGCCACAGAGAACCAGCTCAAATTGGGTTTTGTTTTACTTTCCGCATTGTCATCCCATGAACAAGAACATGGTGTACAATACAGTAGTTGACCGAATTTCACCAGAGTTGATTGTTCTTGGTCTCCCTCTGCCTCTTCCTCCTCCATCACCATCTCTCAGATAAACTCTTCCTCCTCTGCCTATCTACATGATTCTGATACACACGTGCCACCTGTGCATTCTGAAAAGGCAGCTGCTTTTTCTCGCATTAGAAGCATGTGTGTTCAATTGTGAGTTGTTGTGTTTAAAAGGTGACAGCTGTGTTGCAGTTGTGTTCACATTTTGCTGTCACTGTTTACAGTTTTGCAAAACAAGTTTATCACAGTGTGTTAAGTTTAATGGAAATGTGTTTAAGGCTTTGAAAAAAAGAGCAGATGAGTTTTGCAAATTGTGTCTAAGTACCTGAACAGTGTTTAAGGTTTGGTCAGAAGAGTGTTTGATTTGAAAAATTAGGTTAGGCCAGAATTTGGTTTAAAGAGATTAGTAGAGATTAGTGTTTTAGCAATTGTGAAAGACTGTAATTCATGTAAAACGCAGCCAGCAACACATCTGAGAAAATGCACAGACAATCAAATCTTTAGTTAAACTTTAAAACTGCTAAGAGAAAATAAGGAAGCCAACTTGAGGGAACATTTCATCATTGTAGTTCATTAATATGCAAATCACACATTGCATGTTACAGATTTGGTGAAATGGGCCCCTGGACCACAACCTGCCAAATAATATAACTTTATATTGTATTGTGCAGAATGTGCTAAGAAACATTTATATCATGTACATGGGTTTTAGGCTTGTGTTAAGTATCACATTGTGATACAGAAATACATAACCAGTGCATCCTGCTAAGAGTACTGTGGAGATTAATGTCTCTATAGGTGCTGTAGTCCTGAGGAGACATTAAGGGAAGGAGGACAAGAGAGAGAAAAGAAGGGAGAGACAGATTTAGGAGAGAACAGGAGGAGGGGGATGGTAGGGAAGGCTGGGAGGAAGAGAGGGGGAGGGGAGGTTTAAGAGGAGCTGAAGAGGAGGAGGTTTGGGGGGAGGTGGAAGTGTGAATGAGGCTAGTAGCTATTTCGGAAATGAGGAGAAGGGTTAGGATTAAAATAGAATAAAGGAACGAGGAGGTGAAAGGTCAAGAGGGGGGTATGAGGAGGTGGAGGGTTAGGAGAAGAAGGAGACCAGCACAGTGTGGATGAGAATGTTGTCTGCCTGAGCACTTTGACTACTTACACATACTCTAGGCCTTGTGATAAACTACTGCAAAGTGAAATAGGGCTCACCGAGTGATGCATTGCCTCGCTCACTGCTCCTTACTGATTAGACACCAAAATGCAAAATCCAAATGCCTCATTTCTGCTACCCCCTCACCTTTCACTGTTTCATCATATATATTATACCTGCAGCCGTCTGTGGGTGTAATAACACACCCATAATCACGCCCCATCCTAACACCTATCCTCTCCTCCACATGATCCTCAGTCACTTAACAGAAGTAACAGTTATGTCCATTAGCATTCACTGAATTCCTCTTCTATCGAAATCTGGATTTCTGAAACAAAATGGAAACAATATGACCAATTTACACATCTGCACCACTATAGGTGAAATGTGATGTGCATGTTGAGCATAAATAAAAGCAGTGCACCGTTTCCTTTGGTACGCTGTTGAAAGCAAAATGATTCAGTTAAATTGGACTGATTTACAGAGTTGTTAAACTTTCTAGATTCTAATCACTAGTGACACAACACAAGCAATTTTTCTTATTGTGTTTTGTGTCTCTAAAAGTGGTATAACACTGTGTCAAAAGCTGATTAGGGGAGTGCAGCTTACAAGAAAGCCAGCGCAGCAACTGGTAAGCCTATATTACCCTGTTCTGAATAATGCACACTGTCTCCAATAATGGATTATTTATGACAAATGCTACTGTGTACAGGTGG
This sequence comes from Ctenopoma multispine, assembly GCA_034779795.1. Taxonomy (NCBI): domain Eukaryota; kingdom Metazoa; phylum Chordata; class Actinopteri; order Anabantiformes; family Anabantidae; genus Ctenopoma; species Ctenopoma multispine. Next base: position 16,762,029 of record JAUYWH010000010.1, on the reverse strand, counting down.
AATTTGCTAAATGGATTCAGTGAGTGTTTGCAGAATACAAAGCTTCAATTCGTGTAGTAATACGTCTACTGAAGGCAGCTGGCAGATCGTGGAATTCTCACCAGAAAAGTGCAACATGAATAAATTATTTTTACATTTGTTGGTTAATAACAAACCAACGTATTGAGAGTTTATAACATAATGCATGTTACTTCATTTCTAGGAAAACCACCCCTTCCCTATGTTCTTGGACATCTATTCTCCTGGTAGGTTGAAGAATAGAACTACATAGGCTGTGGTCAAGAACTGTGATACTTATACTATGTATAGTACAGACTTATTCACAGCATATTCAAACTCATACATTGCTCTAAAAATAAAAAAGAAAGAAACCAAAATTGTTTTTGGGGTCTTTTATCAGAGGTTTTGTCCAACCACTTATTGTTGAAGAATTCTACCTAAATATCATCATTATCAGTGTACACTGATCAACATAATATTTGCTACCTGGATAAAATTATGTTGTTCTTATGGAATCTGACCTGCTGATTACAAAGATGACATTTTGTTGTATCACGTACAACTACAAGGATGTAGTTTTCTGTACCTGTAGAGTAGGTTGGTTGGTTATATATACTGTATATACAGTATATATATGTAAACTATATATATAGTGTACTCCACCAATAGAAAAGGAGGGCGTATCAACCAGTGTATCAATCAGCTTCCTATAGTTTTTTCACATTGACAGACACGTGAACCACCCAATGCAGTTAAAAAGTTATTCTCGGGGGGGTTGGGGTTGGTGCATAAATATGCTAATGAGAATAAAAGAGTAACATCTGTTACATTTATTGTTCTCTGTTCTTTGATCCCATTGGCTTCCAGCTGGGAAGCCGTTACTGTTGGGGATATTCTCTTTTACCAAAAGATAACACATTGGGATTCCTCATTTGTTTTATAATAGTCACTATTTGATGCCTTTCTTTCAGTCGATCCACTTAGTAGAACAACAGCAATGGTGGGGAACATTTACCATGTTTTCTGGGGTTGTACTGCACATCTCTCTTTCCAGAAACCAGGGTTACATATTATACACATCACAAGCAGCAAGCAGTTAGAAATCTGGTGCTTAGCTCTGCTGCCTCACAGCATGAATGTTCTGAATTCTGCTGCGTGGACTTCTGCATATTCTGCTTGGGTTGTCTGCGGGCACTTTCCCCGTTACAGCTCAAAGACATGTAGGCTGGTTGAACTGGTGATTCTTAATTGTAAATATGATTGATTGCCTGTGTCAGGAATTGACTCCAAACCCCTGTAACCCTCTACAGGATACACATTAGAGCGTATGGATAAATGGAAATTAGAAAGATTAGAAAGCTTGTTAGGTTGGAGAGCTGGGTCTTTTATAGTTTACCAAGGCTTCTTTGTTCTCCCCTTAACTTGTGTTACAGGTTTGACATAATTAATTTCGAACATCAATGGGAAAATTTGGTACAGTATTTTTTTTAGAATTTCTACAGGCCTTACAATTGGTGGCATCTTATTGGTGTTTTGGTGTAGTGCGTCGTGTCAAAGAGCTACATTATATTACATAAGAAGACTATTTTATACTTATTATTTAAGTATTTTATACATACGTTTATATAGGTTTTATTTTATTAAGTACATATTTTATACATATTTTAGATTTTATTGATGCTTTTTATATTTTATGACTGTGGGGAAAAATTGGAGAGTGCACCGTACATATAGCAAGACTTAGTCTCTATTTTGAGCATCCTTTCTACTATATTAAATTCACTGTAGGCAATGGGCTATTCACTGCATTACTTACATCTGTTCATGCTCATGTTTACTTAGATGTCGCCGTTTTTGAGAAATAAGTTGTGACAGATGATCAGATATCCCTTTTAAATCTAGAGAGGCTTACATAAAAATGTCACAGTAAAGGTTAAAAGCTGCATGACTTTCTGAAAGCCAAACTAATATGGATAATCAGAACAGTTGTCATAATTCATGTTTGGGTGATATATATCTATTTTTGTTTAAAAAATGCTGTAGCTTTTAAAAGGGATTTGACTTAAAGAGGTAATATATTGTTAATTTAGAGGAGCAGATTTTAAAATCCATTTTCAGTACTTAGATTCTAGTTTTATTCAGCTTTATTTCAGCACCATCGACTCTCAAAATTATGACCTAATAAACATCCTGCTACAGAATGAAAAACAGCATTTGCATGTCTCTCAGCAGGGAAGCTATTGACTTTTAGATGGTACATTAAGGTAATTTTCACTGGGATATAAATGGGATTGATATTTAGCACACATTTTTCTATCTAACTTTCTTAAAAATGCTCCACAAATTGCAAGAAAAAGAGTATTTGTGAGCTCTAGTTAAAGCATCCACAAATGCAATGGTGTGAAATAACCGTGTGTACATGGATCATTGAAGTATTTAAAAGATAATTCAGACTTAATACTATTTTAACACCTTAAGGACAATTCACAGCTTGACAGTCAGGACCATGTATATTTGGACAGTGACACTATTATAATTATTTTGGCGCCACCACAAATGGTTTGATTATCAAGTTTTAGAGTTTAAAAGTTAAAAGTGTCAGCTTTTATACTTCAGTGTCAGTGCTGAGTTTTTCCCAAGTGATACTCTTGCAGTTGCCTGCTTGTTATTTTTCTTTCATTTCATTCTTCAGTGGAAGAATTAAATTTAGGCCAGGTTATTGATCATTGCAGTTTTTTGCCAGAATAAATTCTTGGCTAGCTTTCACAATATGCCATAAGTTATTCCCCATCTGCACTGTGATCATCCCACTATTCAGTGGGTTATGAAGCATTAGACTGAACCTGAGCAGATACTGTAATGTAGCCCTAATTTTGTATTCATTCTGCTGCCACATCATCAATAATGTAAAATGTCCGTACCATAACGTGGTATGCTTCGGATCATGAACAGTCCCTTCTTTTTTCCAAACTCTTCTCTTGCCATTTTTCTGCTACAGGTTGACCATGATTTCACGTGTTCATAGGATGTGGATTTCTGAACTTTTTATGTCCCATTATTGTCAAATATCATCTTTAGGAGATTTCTTCAAAATTGTCCCAATCATCCACTTGGAGCCATGGATGACTTGATTAGTCTGGACAGACATGCATTTATTCTGGTGAAGTCTTCTTTTCATAGTTGACTTTGACGCAGCTATACCTACATCCTCGAGGGCGTTCTTGCTCTTATGTCAGTATCAAGTATCAATAGATGATTTAGTCACACCTAAAGTGTATTTCTCTTATGTGTTTGTTTTGATTTTTCAGCCTTGCTGAAGGCTTGCTTTACTGGCAGTGACAGCTCTTTGGATCTTCATATTGATGGTCAACAAGAGATTTCTAATGCCAAACTTAAAAATAACCCTAGACCTTCTATTTACTGGCTTGTGAACAATCTAATGAGGGAATAATGTAGCCATGGAACAGCTAAGCAGCCTTTTGTCCAGTTACTTTGGAGATCCTAAAACTGGGGGATGGGTCTTTATATAAATGGCTGTAAACTAAAGGCTACACTTCACTATTTATTTTTATATATTCTCTGCTGGCCCCCAGAGTCAAAACTGATGGTGTTACTCCCCAAATACAAACATTCAAAAATGTGATCACATTTTGAGAATCAATCATTCACTCTGACTGTATGACATACAGAAGGCCCCAAATTTTAGATGATACAATCTACAACAATCTACATCTCAGCATAATCATTTATTCAGACCATGGGGATTTATACTTCTTATTTAGGATTTCAAACAAAGTAGTTTCCCTTTTGTATATATCTGGATCTTTTATGGACTTTAGTCTTTAGAAGTCGAGTCTAGTGTTCTTTATAGTCACAAGATATAAAATATAACAGAATGTGGTTCTTTATTTCAGTTTGGTTCTCTCTACACACAAAGCTCTCGGACTATTTTTTATATGAATTATTTATTAATTAATAGTTTCTCCACCCAATACATCTCAGCACATGGAGTACAGGACATTGAACATTAGATTGCTTTACCCTTAGGCATTTTGTCGTGGTAACTGTACCAATCTTTTATTACAATTTTGACAGAAAAACATGCTGATTATATCTGTGAAGATTCTCAGTCATCCAGGTAAAGTAGTCTGAGGATTGAGTCATGGCAACTGGACTTCTTTCTTCC
>JAUYWH010000010.1:16740863-16757743 GCA_034779795.1 Ctenopoma multispine | reverse complement strand
CTCGTTAAAACGAGAAATGTATTACGTTATAACGCGATACGTATCACGTTAAAACGAGATACTGAGCTTTTTTTTTTCTTGGTGGCAGCAATACGCTGCCGTCCAAACGAGCCATGTCTATAAACGCGGGCGCTTGACAAAAAGAGTTCCGGTTCTCACACTTTCAGACTAAAAGCAAGAACGTATTTAAATGGTTGGAAAGTATGGCGCATTTGTTAATATAGATGGTGACTGACAGTGCACAGAATGTACTAGGGTCATTACAATATTATGTCATTCATTTAGGCGAATAAACAGGTTTTTTTTTCATTATGGAACTCTTATTGTGATGGATACATTGTTACTCTGTTGTTGACGGTGTTGCTGTTAGCTTAACAAACGTAACAGAAGGTCGTGGACGTAAGTTAGCTCTGGCGTAGTACAGTATAACTTCCGCTCAGCTGTACAGAGAAAGACAACGACATTAACTGGTTAAGTTGACACAGAGCTATAAGGTAAAACATATCTGCACAATTACTGCATGCTAGCTGTTCACAAAGATGCTAGTTCTTCTTTCTCTTTGCTGTGACTGAAGCAAACTAAACAGGTTTCGCTGTAGCGGATAGAAAGTAATTGAGGAGCTGCTGTTTTTCAGCTGAGGTTTGTCTTTCCAGTACATACTATAATTTCTTATTTCTAATCGTCCGGATATGTATAGTGGAACAGGTTGCTGTTAACTGTAGTTTCACCTGTGTAGTCACAGAACAGATAGATAGAGAGGTTCCACACAGAGTTTCGCCTTGAACTTCGCTCTCTGCTGATAACAGCAGTTTAACTACAAAGGTTACTTTACTGTGAATAAAAAAGAATGTGTGTACTTATTTTAGTTTCAAGTGAAAACGTTACATCATACTCAAAACATGTCAAAGGCGCCGACCAACCAGCTCTCTTTAGGAATCTTTAATAGAACAAGTAGAGATGAATGCAGCAGAACCCTTTGTAAATTATAATACTCACATCTTGTATAACGAGTGATTAATTTTTTTGTTATATTTCAGATTTCTGTTCTAAATACATATCCATAACCACACTTAGAAACATAGAAAGAAGATGATCACCATAACTCCAGAATTTGCTTTAGCTTCATCACTTGTTTAAGCGTTTTCTGATAGAACATGGAAAACTCTTGTAAATGAGGACTTTTTTATGTAACATTATTGATAGTGGGGTGATCATAGATCACTTGGTAAGATAGGATTTGAACTCCAGGGTTTGTGTCTCTCCCCAATTCCTGGTCACATGTTGAAGTGTCACTGAACAAGACAGTGAACCCCAAACCACTGGCAACTAAAATGCAGCTGCCTTTTTTTCCCAAAGGGGATTAATAAAGTATTGGTTCTTATTAGCCAAAAGAGTTTCTGTCGTTGGTTGTCTAGTTGTCTCTTCATTGACAAAGCCTTTTTCTGCTGAGTTTATGTAACTTGGTGAACTTACAGAATGAATGTTCCTTCCAAGTAAATTAGTCTCCAAGAATAATTATAAAAAATCACCAGTTGCATGTTAAAGCTTCCACATCCACTTTGTTAAATTCTACATTATTCATATTCATTAATAAGAATGAAAATCACACACTACATTTGTAATTACAATGTAAAATTGATTACTCGTGCAAACTACTACATGCCAGTGCTAATAGAAACACAATTCATCCACATGTAATTTTACCCGTGTTCTTTTACATATCTGCAGAAGATGGACTATGAAGTGCCTGACCTCCCCAGCGGCCCCCTGGATGTCTACAGGAAAAATGCCTCATTCAACTGGAAGGACATGCTCCACTTTGTAGATGGAGAGGACGTGCTGGCGTTTAAGGTGACATTAATTTATCTCTATAGTTGGATCTGTAAGTAAAATAATTTATAGATGTATAGATATGTATATAAGTGCAAAATACATTAAGTTCGTTAAAGTACTTCTGTGTAGAACTTCAAAGATACTTTCTTCAGCAACTTCTACTTGTAGTATCAAAAAACACTTGTATTATCAAAAACACTTGTAGTATCAAAAAACACTATCTGCAGTGAGATAGTGGTGTGATGATAAGTTAATCTATATAAACCTATATAAATGAGTATTTTGCGTGTTTCACTGGTGTCCACCATGGAGAGTTTGGAGATTGACCAGTGTAAACGCAGGAGGAAATTTGATCCAGAGGAATAATGTCTGTTAGTGGGAGAGGCTAATAATTGCCTAACTTCCTGATATTTCAGTATTACAGGAAAACATGTTTTACCATATAACCACATAAAAATCATGTTTTCCTCATTCAGTGCATCCAGAGTTGGAGGCATAATGTGCACACACACACATACAGATTGGGACATAATTATTTGATACTGTGCTGAAATTGTAAGTTTTCACAAAGAACAGGCTCCAAATTTTTATGGTAGTTTCATTTTAATAGAATGAGACAGAATATCAACAAAAAATTAAGAAAAGATATGATATTAAAGTTATACATTGATTTGCATGTTATTGAGTGAAATAATTATTTGATACATCAGACCACAGCACTTTGTCCTAAGCCTTCTCTGAGTCATTTAAATGTTCACTGGCAAACTTAACACGTGGCTGTACATGAGCCTTCTTTAGCAGGGGGGCACTGCAAGATTTTAATCCATAGTTGTATAGTGTGTTACCAATGGTGTTCTTGGTGACCGTGGTCCCAGCTGACTTCAGATCATTAACAAACTCCTCCTGTGTAATTTTGTGGTGATCTCTCACATTTTTCATGATCATCCCCACCCCATGAGGCAAGATCTTCCATAGAGCTCCAGGCTGAGATCGACTGAGGGTCATTTTAAATTTTTTCTATAATCGCACCAACAGCTGTCACCTTCGCACTAAGCTTCTTGCTGATGGTCTTGTAGCCCATTCAGGCTACAATCTTGTCCCTGACATTTTTTGACAGCTCTCTGGTCTTGCCCATAGTGGTGAAGAGGTTGGAATGGGAGAAATTATTTCTGTGGACAGGTGTGCTTTTTAGACATAACAACTTAAGATCAGGAGTATCTGTAAATGATTGATTGTCTGACCATCTGTTTGCCACATGGGCACACAGCCAGAATTCTGGTCGGGTTGTAGGGGATCAATTACTTAATTTACTCAAAGAACAGGCAAATCATCTCAAATCAAAAATTTATGTCATCTGTTTTTTCTATATCTTTTGTGGATAGTCTGTGTTTCTCCATTAAAATTAAACTACCAGAAAAATGAGAGACTATTTATTCTTTGTAAGTGATCAAACATACAAAATCAGCAGGGGATCAAATAAATATTTCCCCAAACATTTGGTGCCAAATGCTTGTCCTGTGCCTGCATTTCATTGTACATCCTTAGTAGATTTAGCAAGTTATCAAACACAAATACAAAATGCACAATGAAATAATAATTTCATTTATTCGCCTGGTTGTGGCATCTGTGGCACAGTAGATAGGGCAGTCAGCACTAACCTACTAGCTTGTTTTCCAACCATCCCTGCACTTACAACTGTTTATCAACAGCAGGAACTGTTGATTACCTGGATTAGGTGTGTTCAGCCAATCAGAAGCTGTAAGTGAAGGGGAGGTTGGGAAAACAATCAGGGCTGTGGCTCTCTGGGACCAGGTTTGCCTACCCCTGGGTCATCGGAGTGAGTGAGTGTGTGTGCTTATGTATGCGAATGGGTGAATCAGAAGCATTGTTAAAACGCTATATAAGTGCAGAACATTTACCATTTATGAGACAATCTCCGAAGTAATCATGTGCCCTCATTGGCATTAAGAGAAACCAGTGAGAGCATGTTTCTTTAATGTCTAATGATAATATAATAATTTAATTTTAATATTAAGTATAGTAAATATATTAAATATTGTTCCTTTAAGGCAAGTCTTAAACGTAGAATCTGAACTGGGAGCTTGTTCCACAGGAGAAGAGTTTATTTACTGAAGTCTGCTTCCCATTTTACATTTGGAAACTCTAGGAAAAACAAGTAGCAAAGTGCTATATGGTGACACGAGGTTTGTAAAATATGACATCATTAAGTACTTTATATGAGAGGAGGAGGATTTAAAATTCTAAGCTAGGTTTTACACAGAGCCAATGGAGAGAAGCTAATGTAGGAGAAATATAATCTCTCTTGCTAATTCCTGTGAGAAATCTGGCTGAAGCATTTTGGATTAACTGGATGCTTTTTAAGGAATTATTGGGACATCTTGTTAGTGGGGAATTACAGTAGTCCAGAATTAAGAAATGCATGGAATATTTTTTGCACTTTGAGGGAGGATGCTCCTAATTTTAGACATAGCTCTAGAGAATTCTTCTATGTACAAGGTAATGGATTTTTCACAATAGTATTTTAGACCACTGCTGCCATATGTCATCTAGAGTAACTATATAATTAAATACATCTCTGAGGTTTTTGGGCCCAATAACCTCTATCTTGACTGAGTCGAGGAGTAAAAAATTACAGGACATCCAGGCTTTTATCTCTTTTAAAGATGCTAGAAGTTTGACTAATTGATTAGTTTCACCTGGTTTTAGAAATTTTATAGCTGCATGTCATCTGCATAGCAATATTAATGTCTAGATTGTTGTGTGAAGCTAAGGGAAGATAGTTAGTGACTGTCACTAGTGCTGTACTATCATGTACTAATCTTCATACAGATTGTTTATGTGTAAATAGTGACATAATTGCAACAATATTTTGGGATATTTTAGAGATGATAAGCAGATTGGATATTGATCCATAATTGTCTAAAACTATGAGTCAAGAGTAGGTTTTTCAAGTAGAGGTTTGACTACACCAACCTAATCCTCCATCTCACCTTTTTCCATCTCGTTTTTTACAAAAAACTAGGGCTGTGTGCGTTAATTATCCCTATAATTATTTTTATTGCATGGTAACACAGTTTTATTGAATATTATTATTATGACAATGAAAGTCTATAACTCACTGAGACTGTATATACATACAGACAAACACTGAGTCAAAAGAGGGGTGGGATGGGTTTTGGATTGGCATCGTCGTGCTTCTAAACCAATGAGAGCATTTTGGGGTGGGCCTAAGAAGCTACAACTTTCTTAAACAGAAAGGAACTGGAGCTACTAAACTTTTACAAGGACTAGTGGTGTGCAACACACAGCACAGCTTGGTATCGATCCGATACCAAGTAATACAGAGCCAGTATTGGCAATACCGATACTATTATCTTATAAGGTCAGCCTGCCAGAAAATGCACCCGTCGCATAAAATTGCTTTAAAAACGTTAAAACAACTGTATAAACACAATCAAACACACAAAACGTGAACAAACAAAAACATCAGTGTTAAATAACATCCAGATCCAGGATACCTCTCTTGAACAAAGACGCAATAAGACAACAAGTAAAACCCCTTTACATTAAATCACTTTAAAAACACGATTAAACGCACAAAACAGAAAAACATCATTGTTACATTAAGTGAATCCAGGATATCTCTCTTGAACCTAGAGACAATCACGATAGATAGATAGATTTCAGTGTTGCAGTAGCTGGTAAAAAAATGTTATAGAACATCATAAAAATAGAAAAATCACAAATAACAAAGATTAACACAGGGAATAAGATAAATACAGAAAAAAAGAAGAAGTTTAGGACTAAAGCTGCTCTGCTGCTTAACCAGCAGCCTGTGGAGTGGATGTTTCCCATGATGTTCAGCAGTTTGATAAGCAGCCTCCTCTCCACCACCTGTTCTAAAGGTTCCAGTGGAGTCCCCAGCACAGAGCCAGCCTTCGTGATCAGTTTGTTTGGTTTTTGTTAGTGTCTCTGGCTCTGATGCTGTTGCACAGCACATAGCAGCAAAGAATATTACACTGGCAACAACAGACTGGTAGAATATCTGCAACATCTTGTAACACACACATTAAAGGACTTAAGCTTCCTCAAGAAGTAGAGTCTGCTCTATCCTTTTACTGTACACAGTCTGTTGTCAAGGTGGACACCCAGGTATTTGTACCCCTCCACCACCTTCACTTCGTCTCCCTAAATGGAAACAGTGTTAAAACTGGTTCTGTTCCTCCTAAAGTCCACAACCATCTCCTTTGTCTTAGTTACATTTAAGGTCAGGTGGTTGTTCCCACACCATTCCACAAACCGGTCTGCCAGGCCTCTGACCTTTATCAGTCATCAGAGGACTTCTGCAGATGACAGGACTCAGTGTTGTAATGAAAGTCAGAGGTGTACAGGGTGAAGAGGAAAGGTGAAAGGACTGTCCCCTGTGGTGCTCCTGTGTTACTTTGTCACCTGCTCAGACTCACATCCTCTAATCCGTACAAACTGTGGTCTGTCTGTTGGGTAGTCAGTAATCCAGGAGGCTGTGGAGGAGTCTACCTGCATCTTCAGGAGCTTCTCTCTCAGCAGGACAGGCTGGACTGTGTAAAAGGCACTGGAGAAATCAAAAAACATGATCCACACAGTGCTACCTGCTCTGTCCAGGTGAGAGAGAGAGAGAGCTGGTGCAGGTATATGATGGCATCATCTACTCCAACCTGGTGGCGACAAGCGAACTGTAGTGGGTCGTCCAAGGATGTTTCCACCTGAGGCCTTAAGTGATTCAGTACCAGTCTCTCCAGGACTTTCATGACATGTGAGGTGAGAGCCACTGGTCTGTAGTCATTAAGAGCAGCTGGAGATGTACATTTAAGCAGTGGCATTTAGGCATATTTACCCTTCTGCCACACACGAGACATGATGTTTAGCAAAGCCTCTGCACCTGCTTCTGTCTCAGGCTGAGGTTGAAGAGGCGCTGGAGGATCCCACAGAGCTGATCAGCACAGGCCTTCAGGACTCTGGGACTGCTCCATCAGGTCCTGCAGCCTTATTGTGATTCAGCTTCTCCAACTGCCTCTTCACCTGGCTGCTGGTCACAGACAGATGAGTGTTGGGGGTTGGAAAGTTGAAGGAATGCGAGGGGGGCGATGGTAGGATGGGGGCGTCCAATTCATCATGGTGTCTCCAGAGAAGGGTGTCTTTTATTGTGGTATCATCATACTTTACTGTGGAAATGTAATTTTAACTTTAAACGAATCTAGACACTTTCATATTTTTAACTTTAAGCCTCTTTGTGTCCTGACTGCCCCCTGAGTCAATCTGCAAAATAAGAGACAGATTTTCACAATAAGAGCCTTTTGTGTGAAAAATCAAACAAACAGGTTGAAGGTGAGTTGGTTATCAATAAATGATGATCATTTCACAAAGACAAACACACATCTGACTCCACCCTGAGAGTCAGCCTTCACAATAAGAGCTTTTATGTGAAAAATCAAAAAAGCAGATTAAATGTGAGTTGCACAGTGATAATTGATAATTTCACACATACACACACACACACACACACACACACACACACACACACACACACACACACACACACACACACATCTTACTCCACCCTGAGAGTCAGCCTTCACAATAAGAGTCAGATTTTCACAATAAGAGCTTTTATGTGAAAAACCAAAAAAGCTGAGTTGGATATTGATAATTGATGATCGCTTCACACAGACACACACATCTGCCTCCACCCTGTGAGTCAACCTTCACAGTAATAGTTTAATTTTCATAACAAGAGCCTTTTTGTGAAAAATTAATAAAACATGTTGAAAGTGAGTTGGACATTTACAAAAACAGCTTTCATTAGAAAAATTATGGTTATCATTTGTCAATTATCTTGTATTAATTAGTTTTTTTTTATAATTTTTATAGTTATTTTATTAATGTATGACACACTATTGGCAGTTTAGACAAATTTGGCACATATGAAATAGGTTTTGGAAAAAAAGATGCATTGCTGACTAAACAATTAAGAGTTGTTAAAAAAAAAAGTGTCCTTTTATTCACTGTATAAAGCCGTCTGTTAATGTAGTGATTATGTCTGTAGCGATAAGATTTAAGGCCCTAAATTTTTTGTTTGTATAGTTCTGCTCTAAACATAGCACTCTGTGTTGATTGATTTTGGTGTTTCAGTGAGTCTGTTCATCATAACTGACCGCTGACTTTTTTCCTGTGTCTTTGTGTATTTGTGAAGAGCTGAGTCCCGTCTAAACAGGTGACACGTATAAGACGCTGCAGTGGCCGAAATTCATTAGAAACTATAGTTTTGTTGTGTGTTTTTTGTTTTAGAGGCAGGAAGAGCTCTATTGAGTTTTACGATAGCGTCTCATTTCATATCGCATTTAGAATTTATATCAATATTTTTTAAATATATCGCCCAGCCTTACTTTTTGTCTTAGTCATCTTCTTGTCTTTGTCAGCTTTGTCAACTTGAAATAACTTGCCAGAACAGACACAAACCAAATTGCAAAGTCTAGTTTATAGATTTATATTTTATTCTTCCGTCAACATTAATGCGGCCTGAACGGAAGAGTGCACAAACCGACACAAATTATACATCAAATCTATTGACTCGGTTCCAGCATATGTGCTATTACTTTACTTGTCAATGACTTAAATATTTTTTATTTTATTCAACTTTTTCCAATTTGTTGTCAAAATATTTCACTTTCGGAAGTCATTTCATCAACTTTCCTCCATTCATGCTCATGGTGTATCACCATACTTTGTCGTAGAAAGTACTTTGTTGTCATTCAAACTTTAAACAAGTCCAGACATTTTCAGCTCTTTTCCTGTAAAACACCTTCTTTATATCGTCTATACTTTTTGATTTTGAGCAGTTTTAGTTTGAGGTGTGTGATTAAAATCTGGAAATTTCCCCATTCAATTCCATAGGCAGAATGTTGGTGCTAGAGTGGTGATTTCACTACCACTCTAGAATTTTGCCCACAGCTGTTCTAAACTTCTTTTTGCGTTTTCTTTTCTCCTTCAGTCAATTTTTATTTTTTTTAAACAAATTGTACATGAAAATGGAGGAAAACTGTGTCCTGTCAACCTGTGTTTTCTCATATGATTTTTATAGTGACAGGACGTACGGTTTTCATACTATGTGGCCAAATGTCAAGAGCCCGCTGCCCAAGTCTCCTATTAAATCTATTGTTTCTAAGTTTAAAAATTCGCCTTCAAACCAGAGATGACCTGTATTTGTAGATCGCAGCCAAACACTCATTTTTTGGAATTTTATTACAAAAAGACATGGACAGAGATGGCAACTTGTCCTGTTTCCGCCAATATGCTTTTTATAGTGATAGGATTTATAGTTTTGTAACGGCGAGGACCAACTGCCATCACTTCTCTTGTGTGAAAAACAGTGATTAAGTGCAGATCTGTCTGTGTGTTTACCTAACTGTCACTTTCTGTGAGGCCATTACCATGGCAACATAAAGCACTACTGAGGCTTCTTCAAAAGGTTCAGGAGCACTTATTACAAACACAAAAACCACACAGGATGAGCTCACAGGACAGACTGACAGACTGGGGAATCCCATCACACATGTTATACATCAAAATGACCAGCTCGGTCACCAGATACTTCCTATTATGATAAACTGGCATTTTGAGTTACCATGGCAACTTAAATTGCCAAAAACCAAACACAAGATTCCCACAGCACAGATTATGGATTCCTACCACACATATTATACATCAAACAGACTGGCTCGGTTACGACATCTTCCCTATTGAGGTTAATTGGCCTTTTGAGTTACCATGGTAACCTAAATCGCCAAAAAACACACATGAAATGCCTCACAGGACAGACTGTGGATTCCTATCAGACATGTTATACATCAAAACGACCGTCTTGGTCAAGTGATGGTCCCTGTTATGATTAGTTTGCATTTTGAGTTACAATGGCAATGTAAATCGCCAAAAACCACACATGAGATTCCCACAGGACAGACTGGGGAATCCCTTCACACATATTATACATCAAAACAACCAGCTTGGTCAGGAGTTGGTCCCTGTTAGGATTACCTGGCATTTTGATTTACCATGGCAACATAAAACGCCAAAAATGTGATTATTATTGAAGGCATTTGGATGCTAAGTCTGTAGTCTCGAGTTGAATGACGTGAATGACATCACACGTTACCTCTGAAGCAGCTGACGGTGGGATGTATGTAGTGATGACAATAACACATGTAAACTCCCTCGGCAGAAAATATGGACGCAGACTGACGGCTAACAGTTCAACGTCCGGGCTAAAGAGACATTCTTTAACAGTAATATGTCCAGGATTATACCACCTGTTACTCACAAGCACCGCAATCGGTCCGCACAGTCTGGAAGCCGCTGATGGTGCAGTTGGAGTCCTGGATATGTTCCTGCAGCCAGGTCTCATTAAATCACATTACTCTGGACTCCTGATATTCCTGCTGGGTCGTAGTCAGTGCCCCTAGCTTGTCCATCTTTTTATCTTTTTTTTTTTTTCTTTCACACACAGTTCTGTTTCTGTGTTGATTGTTTGTTTTTTTGTTTTCCTTCATCATTGTCTCACCAATGTTAAAGATTAAAAGGTACAGACTTTATTATTACTAAAGTCTATATACTATATTAAAAATCTTTTTTTTTCCCCTGACCCCCCAATACCTATATATACACACCCACACATGCATATATATACGTGATCATATACAAGAAGTCCTTAAAATTCCAAACAGTCCCAGGGTAGAGATCGACCACTTTGTTGGTCTAAAGTTTTCTCCTTCTCAAAGCTGTCAAAATGTTCTTAAAGACAAATTTACTGGGGATCATGTTCTGTTCTAAGACAGTTCTAAGACAGTTCTAGACAGTTCTAAAACTGTGTCATCATTCAGTACACTCTGCATTTGTCTGCTCTGCGCCGCTGTGTTGATGTGAGAGGAGCAGAGTTATCGGGATGTTTACTTTCTGATGGAACGTTTGCACTGAAAGTAAAATTTGAAGTGTAGAAATTTTATAGAATTGTTTATTGAACAACAACATACAATACAAAGTGTATACTGTACTGTATGTAGCATATAGTAGTCACATTCTGTGTTTCATGTTATGAAATAGTTTCAAAACGTAGTTTCACAAACTTCAGCGTACGATAGTAAATATTATTACTTTCTTTGTGTATATAGTGTGCTGTCTTTAGTAAACTTCTCTACAAATAAGGGACGAGGATTTCAAGCATTTGGACCAACCATTCATATTTATTAGGGATGTTCGATATTTGCTTTTTTACCATTATCCGATATAGTCTAACTCGTAGTTTTGATATAAACTGATAAAAAAAACAATATATCCAGGGTGATGATGCAATTTGTTGATGTCATCAGGTGCACACAGATAGATGTCTAATTCAAGGTTGGCTCGGAAATGCAGAAGCCACAGGATATATTGCGATGTGTGACAAACAAACAAAGATATCTCAAAAACTATACCTCAGATTTGTCATATTTTGACATTTTGAGAAAGAGAAAGAGGAGAAGTAGCTGAAAATTTTGATGTATAATATGTACATGGTATGTAAATGTTGTGTCATTAAAAGAGTAAAAACCGATACCGATAATTTCCAATATTACATTTTAAAGCCAATATTGGCATTATGTCCCTAATATTTATTTAATTAAAGTGCAGCCTTTTTTGGACTGTTTCATTTGCTACACATTTTCTCTTGTTTCATGCTACAGCAACACGTGTTCAAGACACTGGAGAATGATCCTCTCTTTGCCCGTCAACCTGGAGAAGACATCCCTATTGAGAAAATGAGACAACTTACTTTCCTCAGGTACAAACATCACAATAAAATGTTTTGTAGCTGCTTTGAATTTGCACCTGCTGTACAATACTAGTAGTAGTCTTAGTTTAACATCATACCCTATACTGTAAAATAAATAAAGATTCAGGTGAAAATCCACAGGGTTAAGCAGCTCTTTCGCTATAACTTCCTGACAAAAGAAGAGGCAATGGCCAATCCCTTGAAGACTATGATCCTCAATGACTGTCTGGGAATGTATGATTGGGCAGTCAGTGCCAAGTTCTTCCTCCACAAAGGGGTAAGTGTATAAGTGTCTCAGTGTGAAAATCTAGGAAACACATCTTCCAACCCTCACCACCTGTGGTCTGGGGTTGTGAGGAATTTACCTCACACCCAACACCCAGGCACACAGGTGGCTGTTTAATCCAAGGTCCATCAACTTGGTGAACAGTCTTTGGGGAACTAACAGCAATCTCACGTAGTTCCCATTTCTTGTCCATGTGGCTGAGGGTGAAGTGCAGGACATGGGAGATCCTCAGTGGATCTGTTGGGACTGTAGGCAAACTGAAAGGGGTATGTGAAACTGGGGATGGCTGGTGATGTAGCCCTTTATGAGTTTCCAGAAGTCTTTCATGTTTATCGATGTTAGTGCATCAGGGCAATAATCATTCAGGCACAAGGACTGAAAGCTTATCAGCCATCCACTATCTTAACTGCTTGGCCTCTCAAGTGTTGAGGGAGTGCTGAAGCCTATCCCAGCTTTCATTGGGGGACAGATTGCTTGTCTATCACGGGGTACATACAAAGACAGACAAACATTCACACAGAAATACACACCTATGGGCAATTTAAGAGTGAACATTTAAACTAACATGCAGGTCTTTAGATGTTTATTGAATGTTTTAGTGTATGTCTAATATTATTCCCATGAACCATGGCTGTACCTGGTGTTTAGTGCTATAATGGTGAACAGGGTAAAACTGCATGCTAAACAGAGAAGTTGGGACTCGGGCCTAACATTAGCACTTTGCATTCTTATGTTAGAATTTAGCTCAGAGCATCCCATTTTATCCATCAAACATCTTTGTTTATTGATGTGAGCATTAGACTTGTTTCTTGTTGTCTCATTGCATTTTAGATGTTTGGAGCAACTGTTGCCAACACAGGATCAGGGAGACATACCAAATATGTTGAAGATGCTGAAGATATGATGGTATGACTTCAGTACATCTTTACACTGCCTTTGTGTGTTTTAGTCTCGTCTTAGCAGAATGATCCAGAGTATCAGTCCACAGTGATGTCACAATGTCATGCTACTAAGCTTTTTCATGTATTGAATTCTGCCACATTTGCAGTTGGTAATAATTAATCTCATACAATTGATGGGGTTACATATGAATTATATACACTGCTCAAAAAAATAAAGGGAACACAAACAACAACAAAAAAATAAGACATCCTAGATCTGAATGAATGAAATATTCTTATTGAATACTTTGTTCTTTACGTAGTTGAATGTGCTGACAACAAAATCACAGTAACATTTTCAATGGAAATCAAATGTATCAACCCATGGAGGTCTGGATTTGGAGTCACACTCAAAATTAAAAAAACACACTACAGGCTGACCCAACTTTGATGTAATGTCCTTAAAACAAGTTAAAATAAGGCTCAGTAGTGTGTGTGGCCTCCATGTGCCTGTATGACCTCCCTACAACGCCTGAGCATGCTCCTGATGAGGTGGTGGATGGTCTCCTGTGGGATCTCCTCCCAGATCTGGATTAAAGCATCCGCAAACCCCTGAACAGTCTGTGATGCAACGTAGCGTTGGTGGATGCCTTCGTCATGGAGGGCTGTGCGCCCCCCCAAAGAAATGCCACCCGACACCATTACTGACCCACTGCCAAACTGGTCATGCTGGAGGATGTCGCAGGCAGCAGAACGTTCTCAACGGTGTCTCCAGACTCTGTCACGCTTGTCACATGTGCTCAGTGTGAACCTGCTTTCATCTGTGAAGAGCACAGGGCGCCAGTGGCGAAGTTGCGAATCTTGGTGTTCTCTGACAAATGCCAAACATCCTGCACGGTGTTGGGCTTTAAGCACAAGCCGCACCTGTGGACGTCAGGCCCTCATACCACCCTCATGGAGTCTGTTTCTGACCGTTTGAGCAGACACATGCACATTTGTGGCCCACTGAGGGACATTTTGCAGGGCTCTGGCAGTGCTCCTACTGTTCCTCCTTGCACAAAGGCAGTGGTAGCGGTCCTGCTGCTGGGTTGTTGCCCTCCTACAGCCTCCTCCACGTCTCCCGATGTACTGGCCTGTCTCCTGGTAGCACCTCCATGCTCTGGACACTACGCTGACAGATACAGCAAACCTTCTTGCCACAGCTCGCATTGATGTGCCACCCTGGATGAGCTTCACCTGCTGTACCTGAGCCCCTTGTGTAGACTCCGTCTTCAAAAGTGCCCAGAACATCAACCAGAAAGCGTGTGTGAGTGTGTGGTCTGTGGTCACCACCTGCACAACCAGTCCTTTATTGGGGATGTTTTGCTAATTGCCTATAATTTCCACTTGTTGTCTATTCCATTTGCACAACAGCATGTGAAATTGATTGTCAATCAGTGTTGCTTCCTAAGTGCACAGTTTGATTTCACAGAAGTGTGATTGACGTGGAGTTAAATGTGGTTTTCTTTTTTGAGCAGTGTATAAACAAAATATCCTAACAATAAAACTGAAAGGGAACACAAGTGACTTCAGTTTAAATGTATTATTCTATTAGTATATTCGACGTCAAGAGCATGTCCAAAGGATGTAAGCACTGGGCCTAAAGTTTGTGGGGGTATGGAGAATTGACAATTTAAAAAAGTTTTATTAGATGTTACTTCTCAAATATATTTAACTTCTCGCCCAAAAGGCTTTAGTTTTAATTGACTGTCCAGGATTTTCAGGTACATTTGGGGAGCTGTTAACTTGAAGAATCTCTAACAAGTCCAGTAGCTACCAAATCAGACTTTTGGGGTATAGCATGACCTGAGTGACTCAGAACCTCCAAAAACATGTGAATATCTAACTACATATATCTATTTATAGCTATATGGATGCTTTGCACTGACTGAACTGAGCCATGGCAGCAACACTAGAGCCATGAGGACAACAGCCATATATGACCCCTCCACCCAGGTCGACACACCACTCATCACATCACACACACGCATGGAATGCTCTCACACTTTTTCTCTTTATCATTATTATTTCACCCTTTTTTCGCTAACTCGTCCTAGACACTTTGTCGTAGAAAATTCATTCAAACTTCAAAACGTGTGTCTTCTTTAGAAATGGGGTGCCATTATTTTTCATCGTATCATCTTTTATTGTTTTCTTGTGGCGTGGCCAACTGTTAGCAGTGCATTCACTTCCATGTTAAAAGTCTCATCCAAATCAGAAATTAGCTGTTTGTAAATCATCACTACACCCTCATTTTTTTGATTTACTTCAGCAAAAGATATCAGTCAGTTTTTTTAAGTGTTGGCATGCTCTGAGTCTTGGACTTTTTCCAATATGATCAATTGTTTTTAACTCAGAGAGGGTTTTGTGGAGGTATTCCTCACTCTTTTTTCCCTGTTTGTAGACACATACATTTAACTGCTGTGTAACCATTACTATGGCAGCAGAACTCACTCAGTGTCTGTGTCTATTTCTTAACTTGAATATCTCTGTTATAAGAACACATTAATGAAGTGCAGCTGCATGTGTCTTTGTGTCTCTGTGTGTGTTCTTTTGCATACTGTCTTTGTCTTATAATCCATTACGTTAGTATTCGCCTGTAGCTTCTATTACCTGATCTTCTCTACTGACTTTAACTGTACTGTTAATACTTCTTGTGTCAGACACACTAGCCTACACACACACACACACACACACACACACACACACACGCACACACACACAACTCAATCACTACATGTTCCTAACTGTGACTCAGCATTTCTATTTACTGTAGTTTTTTTTGGAACTACCTACTACCAAATTGATGGTCATTTCACACAGACACACACACATATGTATCTGTCTCCACCCTGAGAGTCAACCTTCACAATAAGAGTCTGATTTTCACAATAAAAGTCTTTGTGAACAATCAATAAAACAGTTTGAAAGTGAAAGTGAAAGTTAGCAAAATCATGTCTGCTATTTGTCATTCATCCTATTTGATCAACTTTTTCTCTTTCACATTTCTTTTTATTGTCTGTGTGAACTTTTTTTGTCAACTTCTGCTTTTGTCAATATTTTCTCTTTACTTTACTTTTTGATCAGCTTTTTGTCTGTCAACTTTTCTAAACGTTTTTTCTAAACGTAAAGTCAACTTAAAATTTTTATTACCTTTTTGTCTTCGTTAACTTTTTTAAATTTTTGTAAACATTTTGTCATTGTTAACTTTGTGTCATTTTTTTGTCTTTGTCAACTTTGTGTCACCTTTTTGTCTTTCAACGTGTGTCACTTTCCAACAACAAGCCTGCTCCCCCATGCGATTTCTCCAGAAATTGCTAAGTCTAGTACTATTAATTAGGAACATGAACTGACATAGCATTTACAGAAAATAAATTTGTTTAAGTAATATTAAAATATTAAAACAAATGTCCTGCAGCACTGTTAATCATTTGCATTCATTGTATCAAAAATACTTTAGTCATCAGCCTTCCTCTAGCAAATGTTACATATTGCTGGTTTATAGGTGTTTTACCTTGTAAAGTATGGTGTTAGGCTAAGTAGCAAGCAAACAGTAACTTTTGTTTTGTAGGAGTTTGTGATCAACTCTCCAGACTTTGAGGCTGCCAAGTTCTGGGTCGGGAACCTTGGTAAGACTGCCACCCATGCTCTAGTGTTTGCTCAACTATACACACCTGACAAGGTTTGCCATGGCCTGCACTCCTTCATTGTTCCGGTAAGACTCTCACCCTCTGATTTAAACATAAATGTTGATGTTTAGTCAAACAAAGTGAATTTTCTGACTAAAATGTGCTGTTAGCTACGTATTGTGGAACAAAAACAGCAGTTGGTAAAGGTGGAGCTGATTTTAACACCTTATATAGTGACAGAATGTTAATCCATAACGGGTGGTTCCCCTTTTTAAGAAAGGGGACCGGAGGATGTGCTCCAACTATAGGGGGATCACACTCCTCAGCCTCCCCGGTAAGGTCTATGCAGG
>JAUYWH010000010.1:16727666-16739199 GCA_034779795.1 Ctenopoma multispine | reverse complement strand
GGCTTCCCTGCTTAGGCTGCTGCCCCCGCGACCCGACTTCGGATAAGCGGTTGATAATGGATGGATGGATGGATGTTAATCCATAAATCATACATCAGCGTTTTATTAATATAAATTATTTTATAATAATGATAGCTAACTGCTCTGCCTCCCTTGGTAACCCTAGAACTCCAAAGTGTGCAAGCAGCAGGAATCAGCTATAATATCCACAGTCCAACATCTGTCTCTAGTACATGAACGAAATAGGTGAATGGTGAAGGTCAGTGTTTCTGTGTTGGGTGAAGCATTCTTTTTAAGCTAAACTTTGTCACAGTGTAATTTTTATTAATTATTAATTATTATTATATTTATTTATTTGTAGAACGTTTGGCTGTGCATAGAAGGCAGGAGAAGGTGAAAGCTTCTATCAGTGTTGGACATTTCAGTGAAAGCGTACAGTATCTATTTCCTAAAGGCATACATACTGTAGCAGTGTAAAATCAGTTTGTATCAGACTTACAGAAATAATAATAAAATAGTAGAACATATAGCATTATATCTAATCTTTGTGAACTTATGCACAACTAGGCAAAGCTAACACTCTGAAAAGAGACTAAATGTTGCAAAGCTGTAAACCTTTACTGGCAGATAAGGTCAAACTCATCCAAAAATACACATTTCAATAAACTTTAAAAAATATTCAAGGTAAAGTGAATAATGTTAAAGGAAAAAGAACATATTCACTAACTGGGGACTAGAAATACCGCATGTTCAGTTTCAGTCATGTGCAAAGTCTGTTTTTGAACAGGTGAGATCACCTTGAGCAGTATGTGTCACATTCAGTAAATCTGTTACCGTTGTGCTGCAGGTGAGGAATCCCAAGACCCTCCTGGCTATGCCTGGTGTGCTGGTTGGAGACATGGGCAAGAAACTGGGCCAGAATGGTCTGGATAATGGGTAAGTAATAGCAAAGGAAGACATTAATACCATGGCCTATAAGATCAAAAGTAATCAAAAGTATTGTGTCTTTTGTTGTTGTATTTTATGAAATTTTGGGAAACAGTGTTGTGCTTTCTCTGATGTTGTTGTGTTTTGCACCAGTGGGGAATTAGATTTATTTTCTGGGAGAAAGAGAATCTTACTATTTTTGGGAGCAAACTAACAGCTCATCAGCAAAGATGACAATGCAGTGCTGTTAAAGCAAGCAATAAATGATCAATTATTGAATAGAAATTCTGTGTGTGGTTATTATTAACTATATTAATATTTGAACACTATCAAACCCATATATCAAATCCACTAACAATGTAAACAACTATAGAAAATGAGAATACATATTTAAAAACTGAATTAGATAATATTATCTTTTTCCCATCAGATTCGCTTTGTTCCACAGTGTGAGGATCCCGCGAGAGAACCTACTGAATAGGACAGGAGATGTTACTCCTGATGGCCGCTACATTACGCCGTTCAAGGTACATACAATTTCCACAAGCAGCAAAGTTCTGACTGCAGTGGCACCAACCACTAGTGCTGTAGTTCTCGAGACCGGTCTCGGTCTTGTCTCGGTCTCGACTCTATTTGGTCTCGGTCTTGTCTCGGACATAGCGGTCTCAATGGGATGGGGAAAAAAAGAGAAAACAGCTCATCCTTACAGAACACTATCATTATTTAATACGTGCCTCAATTCAAATGCAACCTGTCAGATCTATTTTAAAAACGTTACATTGTATACATTTTTTCAACGGACACTGCCAGTGCTTCACAGTCCACACACATCATACACATCGCATCATAGTGAAGTCGGCAAAGAAATGACCGAAAATGTCCACGAAGTTGGCAGTACTTAACTTTGGCTTTAAAGAGCACAAAGGGTATATTTGCATCTCTTTCCCTTGACGAGGTCTGATAAAATGTTTATAGGAGAGGATTGCTGATAATATTATTTTCCATCAGGCCTCGTAACTATGACAAATCTGGGAGATTTTAAATGCGAGACATATGGACAATGTGATTGAAAAGATAACATGAATTTCATGTATTGAGTGATGACACTTTACAGCAGGGGTCTCCAACACGTCGCTTGCGAGCTACCGGTAGCTCGCCCCCCGGGGGTGGGAGGTAAAACTTTATTCACCGTACTTTCGCTACTTATCTCCGTTATGATCCTGTTTTGTATAGGTTTGCAGCAGTTATGCGTATTTAACATGACATTTCAGATGCAGAACACGAGAACAGCGCGTGGAAAACTAAATAATTTACTGTCACACTCTGTTACTGAATCTGTGTCGGTCACCTGCAGAAATGCGCACAATGCACGCAACGTGTGTTTATATCACATCAAATGCACAATCATTCTACACTGAACAAAAATATAAACGCAACACTTTTGTTTTTGCTATGGATTATCTCAGCAAAGGAGAAGTGTTCACTAACACACATGTAGACATATTTGAGAACAATATTTGAGAGTCATTTGTCTTTTGTGTATGTAGTAAAATTTTCAGATGTTTGAGTTCAGCTCATGAAAAATGGGAGCAAAAACAAAGGTGTTGTGTTTATATTTTTGTTCAGTGTACATACAGCTGGAAGGTTTCAGACTGTAGAAATATGTTATTTAATTCTTCAACATAACAAGGAAAACGCGCTAAAATCAAATAAATAGGTGGTGTTGTTTGCTTAATCAGCTGTACAGTGGAAACTTGGTCTTGCTCTTGGTACCCTCAAGTCTCGGCAGTGTCTTGCATGATAGAGACTTTGAACAGAGATCAGGGTCGAATGGGTGAATTCAAAGCTGCTCTTGGTTCAGTTACAGTGCTGTCATCAGCCTTGTTTACAGTTTGCTGTTTTCAGTGCATATGTTGTGTGGTATGAGATTTCGCTAGCTATTTGAGTAAGTCAAGAGTTGGTATCTTACTAAGGTGCTATGTTTTCTTGTATGAAATCTCCTACTATTATGAGGTTAATCCACAACAAGAAATCTTTTTGTGTTTGCAATGTGCAGTGTTTTGTCACACAGTTTAAGTAATAAGTATGTGTGCACATAAAATTGGATATAGATCTGATTTCTTATACTTGCATCTAGGTCACATTACCCAAAAAAACTGTACCTTACCTTTTTATTATAGTTAGCATTTTTCTTAAAATGACAATAAATATTATCAATCATATCATAATTATCATCATACACTGGGTATATAATATGTCAGTTGCCATATATCAGTTATGTACATTAGTGAATTAGCTTGTTAGTTATGTTCTGGTAGAGATTCTGCAGTCTTTAAGGCTCTTTGAGTCTTCTGGAATTTCCTTCCCTGGTGAGTAAAACTAAAATCTCATAGGATTTGATTAAATCTGGTAGAATTGTGGCACTGTTCCATTATCTGTTATATGTTGTTTCTCTTGTCTTTCTTCTCCTCTAGGACCCCAACAAACGTTTTGGGGCATCTCTGGGTGCTCTGTCAGGTGGCAGGGTGTCCATCACCAGGATGGCTCTGGTAAACTTGAAGCTGGCTTTAGTTATAGCCATCCGATTTTCAGCCAGTAGAAGACAGTTTGGACCCAAGGACACAGAGGAGATTCCTGTTCTGGAGTACCAGTTGCAGGTCAGTATGAAGGGAATAGATGAGAGGTTGCATGCATTAAGATATAGACGTACAACATATGGTACAAGTTCAGTGTGTTTAGATTCTGGACTCTCAGCATGTCCAAGTGGGCAAGGAATGGGCTACTTTAATTGTTTTAAGATACATTGGTTCAGATGGTTCTCAATTTTTCTGTATATACAAAGCCATCCACCAAAATAAGGTTTCCTGACATTTAGATGTCTGTGTATGTTGGTGTCAAACACTGCATGCGTATTCAGACAAAGCAGTACTAAATAAGTTTTGGTTGCTGTGATGAAAACAGACGTTTCAACCAAGTATGTCACTAAAGTGTCACAATTGTGATTTTATCAGGCTATGTTCACAAAATTGGATACATGTCAAAATTGAGCATTAAAGATCTTTAATGTGAACGTAGCTTAATTTCTTACAGCCAATACACAGAAATAATGGAACAATGTTTAAAATTATCTAATCAGATGCGTTCAGTAAGAAATCTTGTAATGTGAGCAAAGCCTCATAGCCTCAGTAGCCTCAAGTACAGTACTGTAGGCAATCTAATTTATTTAACATTTACTGTATTTTGTTTAATGTTCTTCCAGCAATGGCGTCTGATCCCATACCTGGCAGCAGCATATGCCCTTGAACTCTTCACCAAATCCACTTTCATGAACTTTGTAGAGTTCCAGATTGGTCAGGTGATGAGAGACAAGAGTGACAGACAGGTGAGTAAATACAAGGGGCATGTGTACATACTACAGTCCAAACTATAAGAGAAATAGAATAAAAATTTTATCTCCCAGCTCTATGTTTCTGCACAGGTTTCTGTAATCCTAGTGCATTCTTTTATTTTAAACTCAGTGGGCTGAAGCACAGGGACTGAACAACAAAAATACCAAAATACTTCTGATCTAGACATAAGAGAATTACTGTACTGAGCCATGTCATCTCCAGGCAGAGCTGGGCAGAGAGATCCACGCCTTAGGCTGCTCCAGTAAACCACTGGGCTCATGGACCGCTCAGAGGGGAATCCAGGAGTGCAGGGAGGCCTGTGGTGGACATGGATATCTGGCCAGTTAGTCTCAAACAAAAAGATATTCTCACATACACGCCCTTTGATTCTTGCTCCCACCCTTTCAGACACCTAACCACCCTGTTTTACTCGCTTGCAGTGAACAGGCTGGGTGATCTGCGTAATGACAATGATCCAAACAGCACATATGAAGGAGACAACAATGTGTTGCTGCAACAGACCAGCAACTACCTGCTCAGCTTTCTCAATGCCAAGCTCCATGGTCAGTCATGTATCCACTGACATATTACTGAGTGATTTAAGTTTAATTGTTGCCAGTGTGGACAGTGCAGATGATGTAGAATTTCAGTTGTCACCAGAAACAGTGCTAATGTTTGACTGGTTGAGTCAGAGCAAAGACCACCATCAAATTGAGAACTTGTGGAAGGAGTTAAAAAGAGCTGTTCACTCATGATGTTCAGGCAACTTGTCAGAGCTTGAGCAGTTTTTTTCCAAAAGGAATGGGGATGCGCACTTCAGTTAGCTGCTTTGTTACTTTCTTTCAGATGGTGTGCGTAGTGAGTCTCCACTTCACACTGTGGATTTTCTGGATGATTTTCGGAAGATAGTGAAAAACACGTTTAAAGCAACAACGGTGGAGGAGTGTATGAACTCTGCAGGTAATCCAGCTGGTCCAGATTTGATTGGTGTTGTCACTGGAGAACACACTTTCCATGAAATATTAGAATTTAGAGATAGTTGATTGTGGAAAGATCTTATTGGAGTTTACAGGGTTTATTTTTTAGGAAAGAGCTGAAACACTTTCTACTTATTTGTACTTATTTTTTTCTAGCTGAATGACGGCTGGTTTCTCATTAGTATACTTAGTTTAATGTAGCCAAATACTTACTGTAAATGTCTAATGTAAAGAATCACAGATATATTTGGTGATTTCATAGTTCATTGATCTTTAAGTTCCCAAGATGAACCCAGCACCTGTCCACTATTTCCTGGTACCAAATAATCCCATTATTACCAGTATCTTTATTTCTTAAGCCGTGTGCACACAGGACTCTCCACAGAAGTCGAACAGGAAAAGTTGAAGACTAGAGACTGGACTCACTGGACTTCTAAAGCTGAAGCACTGCTGCAGGAAGAGAACAGCAAATTAGCCTTGTATTTAGTAGCATCAGCATCAATTACTTGTTTGTTTATTTTCAGCTGATGTAGTGCAGTTCTATAGATAATTTTGTGCAAAGATAGGCTTTTGTAAATCCCATATTGTGTCCCATCTTGTTTTTACTTTTCATAGACAGACCAGAGCAGATCATGCTACATGCAAACATTATCAATCTCTGTTAAGCTATTTTTGTAATCTTGACACTTGAGTAACCTAATGCTAACCTGATGCTCCTGTTTGCTATATAAATGGCATAAACACTTGGTAGGATGATTTACCATGAAAATATCTGCATTTAACCACACAAGTTATTTAAACATTGTTAATATAATATTGAGATATTAAATACTGGTTGCCTTTTTAAATAACTTTCTCAGTTTAACCTTCTTTCCAAACTCCATATTGTCTTTCATTGTTAGTGCCACTGGCAGCCTATAAGTGGCTGGTGTGTTTCTTGTTGGAAGAGAGTCAGAAGAGGTTGGAACACCAGAGGGCTGTGGGGAAGGATGAGTTTGAGGCCCGTAACAACAGCCAGGTAAGACACATGCAATAAGCTCATCCTCTATTTAAGAACATGTGTAGCATGGTGCTGCAGACATTGATTGACTTGAACCTCTGCTCTGGCTGTTTTTTCAAACTGACATGTTGATTATTACTGTGTGGGCACAACACTTTCCTCTTGGGGCAGGATGCTGGTCTCCACAAAGACCGTTCATTAAGGTCAGGGGAAGGCTTTGGCAGGTTGTCTATGTCTTTGTAAAGTCTCTACGAGTAATGAAAACAGAAGCATGTGTGTGCTTGCGTTCAGGTTTATTACTGCCGTTCCCTGGCTATTACGTACATTGAACACACCTGTCTCCAGCGGTTTCATGATGTTACCACTGATAAGGACACACCAGCTGGTCTCAGACCAGTGCTAAGCAAGCTGTGTGCCTTGTATGGACTGTGGAGCCTCAACAGCCACATGGCCACACTCTACCAAGGTAACAACTGCAGTCTGTGTAATGCAAATGACAAGTTAGTGTGTAGATATTTGTAACATAACACGGTTCTTTTCCAGGTAATTACATGAGTGGAAGGAAGCCAACAGAGTTGGTGCAGATGACCATTCTCACTCTCTGCTCCCAGGTAAGAGAGCATTTGTCAGTCTGTCCACTTGTCTCAGTCTTTGTTCATGTCTATGTACCTTTCATTTGTCTCACTTTCATTTCTGTGTGACTAAAAACTATGTGTCCTACCTTCTTAAGATTGTCAATATTATTTATATTTAATTGGTATGCAGTATAGCATTTATATTGTCTAGTAGTATTAGTATAATAGTTATATATGTATTAGCTCCAGTCCTCTAATGTGACCTTCAAGGCTTTGTGTTGTCTTGAATAATGATATTATTGTTCTGGAAGATGCTGCCCCTTATGATCAACCTAATCTGCTCTATTTCTGTTCTATCTCTCCAGCTAAAAGATGATGCAGTAGCATTGGTGGATGTTTTTTCACCCTCTGATTTTGTCCTTAACTCACCTATTGGCAATGCTGATGGACAGGTAAAGACATACACACATATAAGCTTTACTTTGAGGAAAAGTGTATCTGGTCTGAATACAGAGGGTAGCAAAGAAGACCTAAAAGTCACACCAGCCTCAATCATTAGTTTATTGTAATCACACAGTAAATGATAAACATCAGTATTCTGTGCATTGTCAAGTTATTTTAAAATCTGCTTAATATTAAGAAAACAACTATTTAGCTGCAGTATTATGTAGTATTGTGGAAGGTTTAAAATGATCTGGAGCTTTGTTTTGACATGACATCTCTGACCAGGTTCAGGTGTGCAGTCATGAGTCACACATCCCTACATACACACTTTCAACACAAGAACAACTGAGGCTGATGCCAGTGGCATCCAGAAGGCAGCAGTACATCCGAGACTTCATCACTTACTATTTAAGCTGCTGAGATACTGAGTTCAGATGAAAGCAGATCACATGCCAAACTGGAGAGACTCTGAACTGGAGAACACCAGTTTCCAGTACAATGCACCTTTCTGCTGGAATATACTGCAACACGGTTTTCTGCTTATATTTCTATAAATATATGTGATTTTTAAAAGAGGGAAGATTGGAATACATGATCCTGCATATATAGTATGTGATGTGTTTCCAGATCTCTATTGCAAAAAAGAACATGATCTTAATCAGATTTCTTGATTAAATAAAGTTTAA
Source organism: Ctenopoma multispine (assembly GCA_034779795.1). Taxonomy (NCBI): domain Eukaryota; kingdom Metazoa; phylum Chordata; class Actinopteri; order Anabantiformes; family Anabantidae; genus Ctenopoma; species Ctenopoma multispine. The sequence continues at coordinate 16,731,201 of JAUYWH010000010.1, read as the reverse complement.
ATCATTCTTGGAGAGTTTCACTTGTTAGCAAGCTGTGTGGAACTTATAATATAATTTCAGTGTTAAAAAACAGCAGCTACTGAGTTATACTGTATCGTACACTTAAAACATCAGCCTGTGGGTTCTTTACAAAAGAAAATTGCAAGTGTTGTGCTGAAAGTGGAATAGAAACAAATAATTAGAACATTTCAGGACCTTTTTATACATTAGGCTCATAAAAACATTCTTCTTTTTTCTCCTCCATGCAGCTTTACAAGAACCTTTGGTCGACAGTGATGCAAGGCAACCAGGTGCTGGAGCGTCCCTCCTGGTGGAAAGAGTTCTGCTCCGAGAAACCTGTGGTTGGATCTCTGTGTTCAAAACTCTAGAACTCAGACACATTCTCAGGGACAATCCCAGACATATAGGGAATATTAAATGTGTGATTGAAAGACGATTGTTGGACAGTAACATTAAACTAAATCGAGAGATAAGTGCAATAATTAGTTAATCAGGTTAATGGGCAGAATGGACATAAAAAGGAACTTTGAGGAACATAAAGAGCCGTTGCTTGCTAAAGGTAAGACAAGCAAAAGCTAACATTAACATCTTACGTTCTGTGTTAACACTTGAAACGTGATTCTTCCCAAACCCTGGAGGCCTGTGGTGCCATGATTCCTACAGTATATTACAGTATATTACATGCGTCAGATTTGAACACTTGATTTGAAGTAACCGGAGAAACAAGCAGCTTCATTTCCTTCTTTGTTAGCTGCAGAAGAAATCAAAGAAAGAATCTAAATCTGAGACTGTTCTGAAATATTATTTTGATATATCTTCTATATAATAACATCTAATGACATCTTACGTTCCGTAATAACACTTGAAAGAGACACTGTTGACATACATCATTGTTGTGTTTGCTATTAGAGATGCTGGTAAAGTGGAGACATATACAGTGACACAATAATGTGGTTATACTGTGGCTCTCTAGCCCGTGGAAGGGCCAGACAGGTTGAATCTAGAGTCTGGTTGAATGTTTTAAATCATTTTAAATTTTATTCATTCATTCATTTTACCTCTGACCACACACAGAACAGAACTGTTCTCGTTTGCTGTTCTGAGACTGTTCTGAAATATTATTTTGATATATCTTCTTAACATAAAGCACAAGCAGAGGCTATTGTATTATTGCACTTAACCACATTACATCAAAAGCTTACATTACATAGAACAAATTTCTTCTTAATGAACACAGTATGGCATGATTTAAATTGTGTGACAAACTCTAAGAATCAGCAACTGCTTTGTTAAAAGGCAAAAACAAGAAGTACAGAAAAGTCAAAAAACTGAACTGATCAAAACTTTAATGATCTTGTGACCCCTCAGCGTTGTCTATGACTCTTTTTGATACTTTACTCGTAATGGATTATTTTTACATTGTTGTCCTGGTACATTTACTTAAATAAAGGATCTATGTACTGTCTAAGCCTCAGTAGATCAGTGAAAGGTTATTGAGAATGAGTACCTTAACACTTAGGCTACATTTATATGCTGAAGTGATCTAAATCCAGTCTTTTGCCTCCAAGTGAGTCACACTTTTTCATGGAGATGTGAGCAAGAAAATCTCTTTTTTTAAAATCAGATGTCTTTTCCTAGATCCGATTCATGTCAGATCTGTTCCCAGAATGGTCAGACAGGAATTTGTGTTTTTTATTCCACTTCTGTGTCCATGTCCATGTTATCTGTTGTCATCAGTCAGTGTCCACATCTCACACTTCAGTAAAAAGAAACACAGAGGAGAGCAACAACAGAGATGGGGGGTGAAGAAATGTCAAAATAAAGGTTTTTGCCAAAGGTGATGAAAATTTAACAATTCGACTGCCAGACAAATTATGTTATTGTGCTTATTGTATACATGGGGCTCACATTTCAGTTAAATCTGTGGATAACAAAGCTGATGACATCAGTGCTGAATACATGTTCCTTACACACATAAATGTGAAGCATCAACAAAAAAGATTGGACCTGATCACAAGCTGTAGGTAAGGTCATGCAGACCTTTTAAAATACAGAGGGATTTTTATGTCTGTACATCATCCATTAGAGGAAATCTATCTACTCATGTAAAAACTTTAATGTAGTTGATGTCTCTAACTCACTATAATTGTATTTGATACGTATATAAAATGTAAATTTTAAATAAAGCTGATTTCTTCCCCTCCATCAGTCATAAGGATGTTGTGCGGGATTATGCCAGGTCAATAAATGGAAAGTGATTATTAGGTATCCACCTTCTCGAAAGTGAATAAGTGATTGTGCTGCTCTTTTCAGTAAATCATGTTAAAAAAGTTAAATTGTTAAATTGTTCTATGTTCTAAATTCAAATTACATAGTTAAAGCATTATTTCATTGCATTGTGTGAAATGTTTGATAACTAAGCCATACCATAATAAAATGACTCCAAAATCCTAAAATTTCTAATGAACTACTTATCTCCCTGGAGAATAATAACATCCTTCAGCCTTAGCAGTCATGCTTTAGATCTAGCTCAATAACTGTTGCAATTGCTTATGCTGATCTTTGTAGATCGGGCCAAGACTTTTGATATGAATATTTTTGTTGAAGAAACTGCTTTGTGTGGATTTTGATGTTTTTGGGTACAACTGGTTTAAACAGCTGGTTTACTGATACAGTTCAACAGTCATTGCCAACAATTTCAAATAAAGTTTCCAGAAGGTTGACTATGGTGTTCCTCAAGGAACAATATTAATTCAATTCAATTTTATTTATATAGCACCAAATCACAACAGAAGTTTGGTTTGAAAAAGCTTTATTTAAGCTGTTCTGTGTTGTAGGAGATACTGTATAACTTCATATTTAAGAATATAGGCCAGAAATCCAATCAAGGTGCTCAAGGGCCACTGTCCTGTTTGTTTTCCAACTCTCCACTGTCGATTATCTGGTGCAGATGTGTCGCAACTGCACTGAAAATATTTTTAATTATATTTTATTTTAATTTATTAATAAATTAAATCACTGATGTTTTTGCCGCATAACATTACCTGAAGGTGCACTGCTACAGGTCACCGAATACTTCCTAAATTATACAAAAATAACACAAAAAAACATGTTGTCTTGAGAAATATTCAAACTAAATATAAACATCAAACTGCGTTATCCATTTGTTATGGAGTACTGTAAAGAAGAAAAGGGATCCTGATCTGAAATACTGTGTTTTTCTGAGTGAGTGAGATAAACACACTAAAAATATGCCAACACCATAAAAGCTGGTAATCAAAAAGAAAATGAACAGTGAAAATGTGTGCACCTCACATATACTTCTGATGAGATAGAGAAGACAATAAATATGAGAAAAGTAATAACACATTTGTTTATTGTTTAATAGTTTTCCTAGTGGTAAGACCTCATAGAACCATATTATCAGCAGAGCACTTCACTCTCAGAGTGCTGGACTTCTTGTGGTTCCTAGAGTTTCCAAATGTAGACTGGGAGGTCGAGCCTTTAGCTATCAAGCTCCTCTCCTGTGGAACCA
>JAUYWH010000010.1:16674073-16708889 GCA_034779795.1 Ctenopoma multispine | reverse complement strand
CACTTGTTGGCCCCTTTGCCTTCACTCTGCGGTCCAGCTCACCCCAAAACACATTGAATAAGAAGGTGTGTCCAAACTTTTGGCCTGTACTGTATTTATCAGTCAGAAATCACTGCAATTATCTGCAAGTGATACAGGATAGTTGTTAAGATTGTGCAAAAGAACTTCAAATGAGCTTCATCTAAAATTCTACACTACAAATTAATACCACTGCAGTAATCTAGCTGTGGTACCATCTGTTTTCCGGCACTGTGTTATGTTGGATACCTAATGATCCTTTTAGTAATACGACCTTTGAAATGAAGAGATTACTTTAATTGTGTATGTTTATAGTGTAGTATTGCTGCTTTTATTTAAGTAAAATGTCTGACTACTTCCTCGACCACTGTATCAGTGTTACTTTGCATTTGAAATAGTTATTCTGCTCTTATTTTGATAGTTGATGTTACAGAGGAATGGGAAAAGAGAAGTTGTGGGGGTTTACAACAACAGGTTTAACTCAGCACTTGTAGTAATTTTGATCAGGTAGGTTCTGACTTACTTTCCCATTTACATTCTTATGTAGGCATTGTTCTTGGGGACAGTATGGTTCCATTATTTCTGGAATCCTGGCTATTTCTTATATAGTCAAAATGAAATGCTGTCATGACTTAAGCTAAGACACCACAGATGACAACTGCATGAATCACCCACATTGTACAGGCTACATAACTAGACATGAGATATGTCACTGTTGTAATTTTCCATTTCCTGATGTGCTCAGTATGAAAGATAACTAAGGATAACTAAGGAAATATGGTTCAGGACAAACTTTGGCCCTACAAATGAGTCTTTTGTCTGTGTTGACAAATAAACAACAGACCTTAAACCGAGCTAACCCGAGTAATACAAGCTTGGCTACATCTTACCCACTTGTAAAAGAGAAGAAACAGAGAAGGCCCATGGTTGAGAATATGTCGGTAAGAATATGCTTGAGAATGTAAACTCCGCCTTCCTGGTGTGCTACCAGTAATCGTGCATACTGTAGACGCGACGGCCCGCCTACTTTGAATATGACGTACATATTGGCCAATCAGAAGTCTCTAAAGGCGGGAGAAGGATAAGTGACGGTCATCTGTTGCAATGAAAAGGCTTCTTTGTGTGTCGTCAACGTATATAAGACATTTCAGCCACAGTTTCTGTCTTTGGAATAATGTCTGCTGAATATGATAATAGGTAAGGAACATTTTATGGTCTAACTAATATGACTCATTTATTTACACCGGTATTTAAGTAGTTGGTATTGATGCTTCTTCGTGATGTAGACATTGACCGAAGTGTTTCTTTGCTCGACTAAAATTAAAGCTAAGGCCTTCGTATAGCTGCTTCTGGCTACTCTGTTTTTAAGCCACAAATAATGAACCTGTGTTGTAAATTTAGATATTTGAGCTAACGTTACTTCACATAAAGTTTAAAGTTTAGTCAGCACGTTTATTTCGAATGGCGCGAATAGAGGTAATCGTTGTTTGATGTGAACGTAACGTTAACTGAATGAAACGGCACCCGGCGCCTCGGGTAGCACGTGAATGCGCCTGATGTAGGCCTCAACAGTTTCCACTCGACATGCTTTTATCATCCCTAGTCAAATGTTAAATATAACTGTGTATTAGAGTTGCGAAGTAACTGGTTTATCACGTAGTGGGTGAAAGCTAATGAAATTGACCGTAAAATGTAACCATCTTTTGTTCTTCATGAACGAAAGGCGCACATGGCCGTGGTAGTATTAGCCGGCGGATTGGACAATGCCGGTGGCGTAGGCCGTTAGCTATATGCTATGCAAGCTTTCTCCCGACATTGCTGCCTGTGGGAAACCTGCTGCCCTTGCTAAACAAATACATCGTTTGTTTCGGCTTGTGCTATCGTTAACTGGTTTCGCTGACATGGCATGTCTAACAGTAAAGGCCACAACGACGGGCAAGGCCTGTAACATTCGCAGTAAATGTAGCGGGCCGGGGCAACACCCAGATAAGATTTTTTAAAGATACACTGGCAGTAGATACAAGTCTGCTAAAGTGACATGGGTTAACGTATAGAGGATAGTCTTGAAGGTATAATGGCATCGATGTGGCTGCGTTCGCTGTCGAGTATTCTCGGCTGGAGCCGGTGAAACGACCATCTTGAATGTATGTAGTAAAAATGGCGGACTACCGAAAGAGGTTTGCTGCTAGCACGAGGGTAACATGGCAGATTTTGATGTCTTAAGTAAGCGCAGTAGAAGTGTTTTCCAGGAAACTGGTTGTTGGCTACAGTCTTGTCAAGAAATTGAATTTATGCACAAGAACACCTTTATGTGACGTACAATAGGCGTTCTTTTAAATAAGTCCTGTGGTTTGATCATCCAGCAACGCATATTACAACATAGCCATCCATGTCTTGTTTTCCCCTGTGTTCAGTTGTGCTTGTTGCTTTTAAAGCGATGTTTTCCCTTTGTGGAATGTTCTGATGTGATGATTAGCTTGCAGAGAATAACCAGTGGTTTCTGTGGGGTTCCTTTCAGAGACAATGGCCCAGAGGGCATGGAGCCAGATGGGATCATTGAGGTGAGCAAGTTCTCAATAATAACCATAACACTGGTCATATTTGAATGGCTGTAAGGAAAAATTAAGGAATGTGCATTAGTGAAATGTTTATTTCATATAAAATATAGCTTTTATCTAAGTTCTTCTGCACCATCTTCCCCCTGCAGAGCAACTGGAACCAGATCGTGGACAGTTTTGATGAGATGAACCTACGGGAGGCTCTGCTCAGGGGAATTTACGCCTATGGTTTTGAGAAGCCTTCCGCTATCCAACAGAGGGCCATTCTCCCTTGTATCAAGGGTAAGTCATCATTGCTAGAGAGTTCTCCAACCTCGTACATATAGAAGCCAACGTGTGTATTTCCAGTCGGTCAAACTTGTGGTTTGGTGTCAGTTCGGATTGCTGACTGGACATTCAGAGTACACTAGTTTTAGTCTTTATTACTTACGACTATGTTACCTTGGTAATTTCAACACGCTTGTCTGCGACTTGGTATCAAAATTTTGTGTGTGGTAGTTGAAGTTCTTTTAAAATGTTTTTGGTTTAGGTTACGATGTGATCGCTCAGGCCCAGTCTGGCACTGGGAAGACTGCCACCTTTGCCATTTCCATTCTGCAGCAGATTGATGTGGAGCTGAAAGGCACTCAGGCTCTTGTCCTGGCTCCTACAAGGGAGCTGGCTCAGCAGGTAAAGAACCAGCACTAAAATGTTATATTGAATTCCTTGTCAGTTGTTGAAATTCACTTTCTAACTCTGGTTATAACTCTTTCATAATTCTGGTTTGAGTCACAACAGAAATATTTGCAGACTGTCCTAAGTAGTCCCCCCCCCCCCTCTTTGCATCACCAAATGTTTAGTGTTGCAATCACAAGCAGGAAACAAATCCTTCATAGTACTCAACTGTCCTTCTGCTCCACTCTTCATTTTACACAGCTACTTGCTTCCTGGCACTAGTAGGACTGTGCCACCCTTTCCCTTCCTAAAAGGAGTCGTATGCTAAAGTCAGAAGGAATTACTAGAAGAAACTAACTTTTGTAAATGCTAATTGGTCTAAGGTTCATAATTTGACTCACTTTTAAGGCTTAACATACACTTAAATTCATCCCTCATGGTTCCCTTAAATATCTGTTTTATGCATGTTGTCAGAGACTAATCATTGGGCCAGCAAATGAAGTTGGTAACAATTTTAAATCGCCACTAAAATGGTGGCAAGTGACTAAAAGTACACATCTTTGCAGACATCAAACAGCAAGTGTATCCCTGGCCTTACACATTATGTAATGCAGGATCACAAGCCAGTGACTTCATCATTGTTACTGTCTGATAGTTGCAGATATGTCAAACAAACCTCCCAGAGTCGAGTATGCCCTGTGTCTGTGTCCTAAATGTGATTTTAAAAATACAAACAAGACAATGACCTTGATGACTCTTCACGTCCATATGTGTGAATATCGAAAGACCTGGCTTAGCAGCCAAGCTGAGGTTTTAACTTCTAAAGTACCATGTACGCCAGACCAATCAAAGCAGCTCTTAGCTAAAGGGTCTTTGACCATTAAGTCACAATACATTGGGTGTCTGTGGCTAAAAATCCTGTAGAGCACAACTGATAAATGGTACTAAAATTTTCACCTTGTAGATCCAGAAGGTGGTGCTGGCCCTGGGTGACTACATGGGAGCCAGTTGCTATGCCTGTATTGGAGGGACCAACATCCGCAGTGAGGTCCAGAAGCTGCAGGCTGAAGCCCCTAACATTGTGGTTGGAACCCCTGGTCGTGTCTTTGATATGTTAAGTCGCAAAAACCTCTGTAAGTATTCTGTGAATGACTGCATTCTTCTATTGAAACCGTTTTAGATTTAAGTATTGTGTGGCTGTAGTAGAAAGTGTGATCCAGCCTATATTTTAGTGTCAAGTGGCCTGTTTCTTCTGCTAATGTGTAAGCTACCAACAGTGCTGTGTAATGATGAAATCCATGCGTGTCAGCTGACTCTGTAAACCCCTGGTGTGGTGTTGCTCTGGTTGGCGTTCTGTTAGCTTGAGTCTGCAGACAACAGGGGTCCAGAGATATGATCATACATCACTACTTCTGAATACAGCACCCTCATACTCACTGAGAGTCATTTGCAATTTTTTGTTTCAAAGTGCTGTGGATAATCTGACCTGATTTGAATAACTTAATTTCACAAGCTTCAGGACAGGTAACCTGGTTAACCAGAGTGCAGTGTTACTCCTACTGATCACTTTCTAGTAGCTCAAGTAAAGGAGTGGTTTTTAAGTCTGTACTCATTTGTTAGGGGGTAGGCCTAATTGTCATCCCAGTATTATGTGCCTCATTTGAAATGTCAGAAGTTGGAGAACATTAAATCTGTTTTATTTTTGCAGCTTCTAAATACATCAAAATGTTTGTTCTTGATGAGGCTGATGAGATGCTTAGTCGAGGGTTTAAGGACCAGATCTACGAGATCTTCCAGAAGCTGACGAGCAGCATACAGGTGAGAGCTGAATGCGTTCTCAGAACATTTATCAGGATATTTTTGGTCTGTCACATAAATTCTGTTGCAAGAGCAGGATGTTTGATTTAAAGATGGTTCAAGTACACATCTTTATCTATTTTCTTAAGGTTGTCCTCCTGTCAGCCACCATGCCAGCTGACGTTTTGGATGTCACAAAGAAGTTCATGCGTGAACCTGTCCGGATCCTAGTAAAGAAAGAGGAGCTGACCCTGGAGGGTATCCGCCAGTTCTACATCAATGTAGAGAAAGAGGTAAGAGAAGAAATTTCTGTTGGGACTCGACAAGGTAGATGTTTGAGATTGAAGCTGGTGAAAACCTAATAAACAGGATAATCAGGGTTTCAAAAATTAAACAAAGGTGAATTTATATTAAACTGGAGGACTGTTTTATTAGGTCTCCTGCTTAATAAAGTACACACGTTAAAGATTTGTATGTGTTTCTGTGCTGGTGATGTTCCCCAGGAGTGGAAGCTGGACACACTCTGTGACCTGTATGAAACCCTGACCATCACACAAGCAGTCATCTTTATCAACACAAGGAGGAAAGTGGACTGGCTCACTGAGAAGATGCATGCCAGAGACTTCACTGTCTCTGCTTTGGTGAGTTTTAACAGCTGTTGTGCTCAGTATGTCTAGAAATGGCCTAGGCCCTTATCCTTCTGCTCAAGATGCACAACATGAGTGTAATGTGTAATTTTCATGTTTGACCTTGTGTTGTCTGATGTTGGATGAATAAATGGTAAAGATGTATATCAGTGATGTAGCACATCTACATTTTGTATATACAGTAATTTGACTGGTGTCCTCCTACCTTGTCTTTCAGCATGGTGACATGGACCAGAAAGAGAGAGACCTGATCATGAGAGAGTTCCGATCTGGCTCCAGTCGAGTCCTTATTACCACTGACCTGCTGGTATGTACATGCACACACCTGACAGTTAGTTGTGCATGCAGCAAGCTGACTGCTAATGGCCACATCACATGTAGCACACATGTTCTTAATCAGTGACTCCCCAGTCTTTTTTTTTTTTTTTTTTTTTAACTCATTTGGGGTTTTTGGATTGGGTGCTCCATGCCAGCCTCCCATGCCAACTTTGATTTAAAAACCACATTGACGCTCTGTAACCAGCATCAGGTGTGTTTTAAGGTTCACCATGTTCAGTCCAAGGATCCCTCTCCTCCCATCTGCAGTGTTGGTGAAGGAATGAAAGTTCCTTGGTAGAGAAGTGTATCTGCCCTCCACTGTGGCTGGGTTTAAATCCTTGACTCACAACTAATTGGCAGATTACACCTAATCAATTGGTTTGGATTAACCTTAATCTCCATGTAGACTCATGAACACTAGTGTCCCTCAAAATAAAGTGACTGCTTAAAGATTGGAGGTGATTTTTGTCTCTGGAAGTTTGATCTTTGATGGGGCTGTTTGTTTCTAATACCCATATGCATAAAACAGTTGGTCCTGTGTAAGAATAAAATTTCTCTTCCTTCCCAGGCCAGAGGTATTGATGTCCAGCAGGTGTCGTTGGTTATTAACTATGACCTGCCAACAAACAGAGAAAACTACATCCACAGGTAAACTCAGTTAGACTTAAGCTGTCAGACATGTATATGTATGATGACTGAACTTGGCTTTTGGCTTCAATCCAACTATTGAGTTTTTTTTTTTTTAATACCACTGTCATCTATTTTATTTTCAGTGTCAAGTTAGTTTTGATATTTAGTAGTAATGTCTCTTTTATACTTTTCACTTGCTTTTCTGTAATACTGGAAGTTGGTATTTGCCACTGGAATTTTAATTTCCCGGAGGAACCTTCCCGAGGGATTAATAAAGTTTCTATCAATTCAAGATTCAAAAAACTTTATTAATCCCAGAGGGAAATTGTTTTGCCTTCTTCTTAATACACTGCACCACAGTTGTCTCATGAGTTTCTAGGTTTTGATATAGTTAAATCAATGTTACTAGGGTATGAGCAGTGATCAAACTACACAATCATCAATCCACACTTTGCATAGGTGATGCTTATGTCTGATGTGAATATCTGATTAAATGGCATGTAAATCTCTGCCAGAGGGTCTTTGCTGACTTAAGCTTTTTGTTTTTGCCTGTCAGGATTGGTCGAGGTGGTCGTTTTGGCAGAAAGGGAGTTGCCATTAACATGGTGACAGAGGATGATAAGCGAACCTTGAGGGACATTGAGACGTTCTACAACACCACGGTTGAGGAGATGCCTATGAATGTGGCTGATCTTATCTAGAGGAATTCACACCACCTTCGTCCACTCCCCTACCCTACTTATTTTAGAAGTCAAACCTTGTTTCTTATACGGTCTGAACCATGACTTTACCCTCTACATTCTAAGGGAAGGAGGAATGCTGCCATTACTCCTACCCTTTAAAATAGTCTAAGCCATCGTGGAAGGATAAATAACTGACCTGTTTCCTCTGCTCACCATAATCAGTTTCTTCATGTCAGCACCTAAATTGTTGTAGCGTTCATTTGAACATTTCTGTGGTTGTTGCAAAATGAGTTTGTAACTGGGTCCCACAAGTGCAAACATAACTGCATTTCCGAAAGCATATTAAGAAAACTACATGATTCTAGCGGTTGGCAAACACGACTAACATGGCTCAGTTGTTAACATGCTAACATGGCTGTTATTGGGGCTTGTGCGAAATGCAGCTGTGCCTTGCACCAGCAGGTGCTGCACTGCTGGCTAAAAGTGGATCCAGCTCAGTTTGGACTCAGCACAACGAGCTAAACAAAAGCAAAGTGCTGCATCCGACCAAATCAGTATTGAAATAGGTTTCACTGTAACTTACGACAGCCTTTAACATCCTGATCATGTAAGAACAGGTTTTGGGGGTCCAGAGCACACAGGGTATATTCAATAAAAAGACCTGTATAGTAAAATCCATCATGAATCAGTTGTTTACCATTTTGATGCTTGTATTGCTTTTGTAAAAAAAAAAAATTTTTTTTTTAAAAATACATATTGCTTAACTTGTACAGTCATCGGAGCAGTAGAGTTCTTTCAGAGGCTTACTGGTGGCCACAAAGGTGAGTTGTGAGATGTTGCCTTTGACGACCTGGTTGGATTTTCATCTGAACGTGTTAACCTAAGTTTTCTTTTGAAACTAAAAGCGTGTTTTTTTTTTTTTTTTTTTTTTTTTTTTTTTTTTTTTTTTTGGTGTGTGGTTCTCCCCCACCCCCCACGAGGTAGTCATTTTGTTTTGTAACCTACCTTGCCAAAATTGTTTGGAGGAAGGCAGGAGACTGACGTTAAAGGACCAAACTACAGATGACTTATATAGAGATTATAACCCCTCCAGAAAAAACCCTGTCCTCCTGTCTACACTCGTAAAGTCCCTGTCATGGGGGGTGTGGTGTCTGGGTTAGGAGAACCGTCTTGGTTTGGGGTGCATGGTCAGTGCTATTTTTTTAAGTGAGTTTATGGAGTTGTTAACCTTTTCAAGACAGAAACCGTGTAACAAGTTTTCTACATTGGATTCTGTATAGTATTTATTTTAATGGTCTTTAAAAAAATAATAAAGGTTTCTCCTTTTACAGTGTAAACTGTCCTCTGCATTGTTGAAAGCACCGAAGCACAACCAGCGCACCCAAGTCCCGTGTAGAAAGAAAAGGGTTTTAATGCGTCCTGATGTGTGAAGTGATTAGCTGTTGATTGGTTGCCTCCTAATGCGGTTTAGTTCAATTGCGAAGTTAATTTCCACCTTTATACGCTTCAAATTTGAGGTATCTATAGTTTTTACTTAATTCAAAGCCGCGTCGTCTTGATTAATAAAGAAATAATAAAAGGCAGCGGGCTTTATTGAATATTTTAGCATGTTATCAGTAATGGGCTTTTTTCTTCCCTCTACCCGCAATAAAGTTTGTGTCATATAAAGTGTGTGTCATGTTCTTTCAGCTGTGTGACTAGGTCGTCAGGTCTCTGATTAGGTATAGTTTATTTATTGTAGCCAGATGTTGCCCAGCTGCTGAGTTTTTTTTTACTAAAATGTAACATGATCAGACATCTGTGTTCCCTCCCACATCAGAAACCAAGCTCAGACATCAAGCAACATGTTCCTCAAACCTGGAATTGGAACCAAACTATCACGATCAAGGTACTTACATGAATTTATTAGGAAGAAATCCACCAAGTTCTTTGATCATTCTGGAGAGCCTTAACACATTGGTTTATAATTTCACCTTAGGTGTACAACTGGTTCGGGAAGTGGTCCAGTCAAAAACTAAAGCAAATGGTTCACGTCCTTTTCGCGCTCAGTAAACCATTCAGTGACCACCTTGTGTTCTGAGGATGGTGCCACTCCCATCAGCACAGATAAGTTAAAGAGAAAGACAGAAGAGACTGATCCAGGACGAGAAGTTGGCTGAGACAGACATGTAGGCTACAAACCAGCTACGAACTCACTTTCTGTGGAAATATATATGGGGAAGACAGTTTAGCCTATTTAAATCTTGCTCTATACCATTTAAGAATTCAGAGAATTTGGGTCTGATTAGCCGTCAGGCTTGATCAGTGTGTTCTCTGGATTTCAATCGAAACTAATGTCCACCAGAGGGAGACATGGTTCTTTGTAAACTGCCACAGGTTCACAGAGTGATTACAGTTTGAAAGTCTCCCTCCTATCACATACTGTAACGTGCATGGTAAAATCTAGGAACCATTTTCATGGTACATTTAACATTTTTACTCAAGAGATAAGTTTAAGATCATACTGGATCCAATCTATTTACAATTGTGGTTTAGTATCTTGCCCACAGACACTTTGGTACAGGACAGAAGGAGCTGGGAAACAAAGTAGTGATCCCATGATTGTTGGATTGGTGGAATTTGCAGTTCATACCTGCTGTTTTTTTGGTTTAAATGAGGAATGGTTGTCAGAGTTGGGAAGAGGGGCAGCATCGTATGGGTAGTGTAAATTCTTACATAGCAATAGTAAAGTTGTGCATGAAAAAGTGCATCAAGAAGTTCCAGACTTTAGTCAGAATTATCATGTTACCTATTTACAAGGTGTTTGGGTTTTGGCAAAGACAGGCTGCAGAGGAAGTTTGGCGTGTTGGGAGAATAAAAGAGCAGTACCACTAGAGACTAAACTGCTGCAGTAAAGCTGCTCATTAACTGACAGTTTAGACTGTTAGTTGTTCTGAGAAGCTTCTGGGTGTGAATGTGAAGGCCTCCCACTCAGTTACAGATACAACCAGTTTAACAGTCCCAGATTTGATGATTTTGTGTAAGTGACTGAATTTCTGTCAGTTGTGGCAAATATTTGAATTGAAGAAACTGAGTGCAAGTTATAGTACAGAGACAAATAGTTGACATAGACAAGAAGTTGAAAAAAGTTGACAAAGACAAAAGTGTGCCACGAAGTTGACAAAGACAAAATAATGATAAAAAAGGGAAGTTGACATAAAAATGATACAAAGTTGATAAAGAGGATAAGTTAAAAAGGTTTGCAAAGACAAAAAGGTAATAAAAATGAAAAGTTGACAAAGCCAAAAAGTTGACAGAAAGTTTATATAGACAAGAAGTTGACAAGAGAAATGTTAACACAGACCAAAAGGTGAAGTAAAGTAAAGTTGTAAAGTTTACAAAGATAATAAAAGGAAATTATATTTTATATATATATATATATATATATATATATATATATATATAACAATATTTTGCTCACTAATGTCATTTTTATCCAGATTACTTTCAACCTGTTTTATTGATTTTTCACAAAAAAAATTTTATTGTAAAAATCAGACGCTTATTATGAAGGCTGACTTTCAGGGTGTAGTCAGGTGTGTCTGTGTCTGTGTCTGTATCTGTGTGTCTGTGTGAAGTGTTCATCAATTAGCAATTTCCAACTCACTTTCAACCTAGTTTATTGATTTGTCAAAAAAAAGACTCTTATTGTGAAACTCAGATTCTTACTTAGTGTGAAGGTTAGCTATCACGGTTGAGTCAGACGTGTGTGTGTCATTGTGAAATGATATCATTAATTAGGTAGCAGGTAAAGGTCAATGAAGAAGTACAGTAAATAGAAATGCTGAGTCGTGTTTAGGAACATGTAGTGATTGAGTCATGTTTGTGTGTGTGTCTGTGTGTAGGCTAGTGTGTCTGAAACAAGGAGTATTGACAGAAGTACTGCTAAAGCCAGTAGAGAAGATTGGGGTGGAAGTAGTACCCACAACAGAGTAGTAATAACAGGTCACTACTCATATAATAGATTACACAGAAGCACTGAGTGATTTAAGTTGCCATAGTAATGGTTACACAGACACAGAGTGTTACTAAACACAGAGACACAGCTGCAGCTCATTAATATGTCTGCAAACAGGGAAAATTCAGGGAGGAACAGCTCCACAAAATCCTCTATGAGGCAATAACGATTGACCATATTGGAAAAATTCTAAGACTTTAAGCACACCAAGACTTCAACAAACACTTTGTGGGGTAATTCAAAGAAATTAGGGTTTAGTGGCAATTTATAAACACAGGTCATCTCTGATATAGTATAAAATATACAAAGAAGCTGACTTCAAGTTAAAAAGTGTCTAGATTCATTTCAAGTTGAAATGACAGTTCTACAATATGATGTAGAAATATAATGATGATGAAAAGATGAAAAATTATGAATAAAATGAAAAGTATAAAAGATGATATGATGAAAAATAATGGTCCCATGACTTCTAAAGAAGACGCACGTTTTGAAGTTTGAACAGTTTCTACGACAAAGCATTTAGGACAAGATATTAATAATAATGATAATAAGAAAAATAAAGAAAAAAGAGGATCTCAATAGTGTGGGCGGTCATCTGCCTCGACCGGTTGGAATGAGTGGAAAGAGGAGAGAGAAAAAATCACCAGACAACAGAGATAAACAATAGCAATGACAAGCAGCAGACGAAACACTGGGCAGGTGGGTAGGAACTGCACACTGGAGTTATAGAGCTCTGAGGCAGAGGATACCTGAAGAGAGAGAAAGACAGAGAGGATGAAGAACAACTGGAAGAGAGAAGTTACAAAGTTACTAACATGCAATGATGGCATATCAGTGGACAGAGAGAAAGAAGAGGAGAAGCTCAGTGTATCAAGATAGGTGCCCCATCAGACGCAGAAGTTTATAGCAGCATAACTAG
The DNA here is from genome assembly GCA_034779795.1 of Ctenopoma multispine. Taxonomy (NCBI): domain Eukaryota; kingdom Metazoa; phylum Chordata; class Actinopteri; order Anabantiformes; family Anabantidae; genus Ctenopoma; species Ctenopoma multispine. The sequence continues at coordinate 16,696,668 of JAUYWH010000010.1, read as the reverse complement.
GAGGCCTACATCTATCAAGCTCCTCTCCTGTGGAAGCAGCTCCCAGTTCAGGTTTGGGAGGCAGACACCCTCTCTACATTAAGACTAGACTTAAAGATTTCCTCTGATAAAGCTGATAGTTAGAGATAGCTCAGGTGACTCTGAACCATCTCTTAGTTGTGCTAAGGGGACTTAGTCTCACAGTGTGTTGTCTCTGTGATTCTTCAGTCATATCAGTCAAGACAAGTAGGTGTGAAAGATTGTATCAACATGTGTGAGCTCGTTGATGGACTGGTGATCTGTGCAGGTGTATGCCACTCTTGCCTGGTGTCCACTGAGACCTGTGGAATAAAAAGAGAACTCAAAGGTTGGTGTATTCACACTACTGTTCAAAAGCAGATCTTCTAACATCAAACTGATCAGAAACACAGTGTATTCATTAATTATGTTGTAAATTAGTACAACAGCTGTTGTTTTAACAGAGGTCCATCAGTTCAATTCAGTTTTTTGTATAGCGCCAAATCACAACAGAAGTCTAAGGCTCCTACCCACAGGGATAGGAAGTTTAGGGTTTAGGTAGACACACCTAGTTTAAGGTTCATCTGCCTTGACCAGTTGGGGTGGGTATAAAGAAAGATAGAAAAGAACAGCAGACAACAGAGATAGAAAAAAAACAACAGCAAGGAGCAGCAGATGAAACACTAGGAAGGTTTTGAAGGGCCAGTGACTGCAGACTGGAATCATACAGCTCCGAGGTCGGGGATAGATCATCTTCAGCAAATATTGGTCCTGTGTTCCAATGATTAGAAAACTCTTTTGCAGTGATGTTGGCACATCACAAACAAATGGACAACAAAGGAATTCAAAGTCAAAGTGACCCTTGGAACAGTAGTGTATGTCATGGAAGAAAGATCCCAGAAAACACAGAGCAGAATATAGTTTCTGTGAAACTAAATCTTCCTCTACACCAAATTGAATATACAATCTTCCCACAATCCACTTCACCAGTACAGCAGTACAACAGTAATCAAGAACAAACAGAAATACAACACTGGCTTCTGATTGGTTTGAATACCTTGGGAAGAAAGACAGGTGTGTTGTGTCACTAAGCAAAGCCCACATCACTGACGGCTGTGTACGACTGTGGTCAGCACCTGCTACCAAACTAGTGAGGACACATATGCTGTACATCACTGCAGAGCTTGACATAGTGTGAGCAATGAAAGAGGCATCTTTCCGAAAAACACTAAGTGAATCTCCATTAACAGTTGAAACAGACTTTGACCATTACTGATTTCTTCATGATCAACACCCAGAACATGTTGGACCACTTTATTCACTCACTTCATCCATGTACAGGTGGAAAATACAGTTTATCTCTAGGATTTATATAAATGCTTATCCCCAAATCCCCCTAACCTTACTTACATCCTTAAACCTAAAAGTAATTCATAACTTTCAAACAACCCTTTGAAGTTCTGAGGACACAGCCACAATGCCCCCCCATCACCAAACACACACACACACACACACACACACACACACAGATGCATATCTATATATAGCCATATCCGTCCACACCTGCACTGTGACACACAGTAATGTGGGCATGAATAACACAAATAAACACAGCGCTCCGTCCAGCTGTTGTTAACTTCACAACTCACAAATCTCACACTCACAAATACACAGAGTGCACATCCCAGGCAGGTTAACCCCTCCTAACCTCCCCAGTGTCCCAATATGACGCCTGTCCTGCCTCGAAACATGCTACGTCTCTCCGCTTTTTTGTCCTGCTCTCAGCCTTGGTGGCCCTTCTTCCAAAGGCACTTTCGCCATGGCACAGATACCCAATGCCCATCCCCCAACTGCCCAACACACATACACTCCTCTTACCCACTCCACCCCCTGTTGGGGTGCTGGATTGTGAGGTTGAGAAATGGTGGTCGGGTGGTGGTGGGGGGGGGGGATTATGCGAGTGTGAGGCTCGTAAAGGGTCTGCCATGGTCTTTCTGTTGTGTGACGGATGGCTGGGAGGCTGAACAGGCCTGTTTTGCATGAGAAGAGAAGCCAGCAGAGTGGAGAATAGAGGTCTATTCAATGAGGCCTGTCACCCAAAACCACCCTCCTCCTCACATCCCACCCCTTCATCATCCATCCCTTCATCCTTTCGTCCCTCCTCCTCCTCCCGTGTACTCTCTCTCCATCTCAGTCTGCCTTTATTCCTTCATTTTGTGCCTTTCATTTGCCTGTCTTCTCTGCTTCTTTCTCACCCTATAATCTGCACCCCGCCCCCACTCCACTGCCCTTTTTACTCCTTTTTATTTCATACACTCAATTTCTGTTCATTCAGATTTCCCCTCCTTTCCATCAAACCATTTTTACCTCTCTGAGTTCCATAACATTTGAATCCTCTCATTATTTTGTGGGCACTGCAAATGAAAATCTATAATGGAAATATCACGGTCAGGCTATTTAACTCTGAAAGAAGTCATGTGACTTGATGTTCTGGCATCCTGAGTCCACATTTGAGTCAACAGGAGATATTATGGCATAATTAGGTTAAAGATGCATCCAACAATGTTCAGCCACAAGCTGATTGTAAAGCTGATATGACCAACAAACTCTTTCAGTGGATACATTCAACAAGTACAGAGCAACATTAGTGATGCTCTGAATTCTTGTTAATGTTCACCTGATGAATTTGAGCTCAATGTTCATTCTCTGATGATTCTGGTTTGGAAGAAACACATGTAGTCTATGAAAAGTAGGGTGATTCGTCAGCTCCCCAGACATTAACCCAAAATATCTCCATCACCTCCCTGACTGCACATCAAGATAGTTTATGTCAGTTTAACACATTAACAGTTACAGTACAATTAATTCTCCCCGTCAGTAAATGTTTGATAGCAGCTAAGTTATATTTTAATATTTTTCTTGAATTTTATAACTTTATTTTTTAGAACCCTTTAAGGTCACCAACCTTCTCTTTGGGAACAAAAATGGCAGCTTAAAGTTTCCTACAGTACAATCCAACATGGAAAACACACACATAAAGTGCTACACTAAAATCAACAGTGTTTAAAGGTTTTGATGTAGCTACACAAGCTTTTACATTTTATGGATCTAAGAATTTATTTATTATCAGTGACTTTCTCACAGTTTATGGACATATTGGTCATTTTTATTGTCCAGCTACAGCTTTAGGAAGTTAAGAATTGGGTTAGGATGGGGGACTGCCTCCCCACTTCCCTTGCACTTGTTGAGTTTTTACTCATCAAGGAAAGACTTCACCCACCACAGTGGTCACAAAGAGAAATAGAATGGAATCAGTATATTTTATTATAAAATCTGCCTTGGTGAAAAGTATTCAAATCAGATGTTCAGACGTCTCTCTAGCAGCAATTACAAGTAAAACTGGGGACAGGACAAACTTCCAATGAGAAGATGCTGTCAGTAACATAACTGCTTGTAAGCAATAAATATATTTAAAAGCTCCAGACACAGCAGGCATCTGTGTTGTGCTGTGTTGTGTTGTGCCTCTGCAAAAGGATAAACACACTTCAGTACTTTAGGATCTAGGTACCACAGTGTTGGTTAGATTTAGAAACCATCTCAGCATATTTAGACATTAGATTCTGTCTTTCTCTCTCCAGTGTCTGCTTGCATGGAGAGCAAAACAAACAGTTACTATACATAATTACAGCCAAGCAGTCTATTCACTCTTCCTAACTGAGGAGTAAACCCATCATACATCTCTAGCAGGACACTCTAGAGCAGGGGTAGCCAACGCAGGGTTAGGGGACAAATAAAAAGGTATTCAGAAGGTTTGAAGGACATTAACATTATATTGAAGGAAAAAAAACAATCAATCACTGTTTTATGATTATAACATGTTTTATGTTATAATTATTATTGTTGCGTAAGAGAATACAAAATCATCTGATAGATGAAATTTCAGTACTGACTTTGAATTTGAATGGATTACCTCAACTGGACCGAGAGACTGTCTTGACTTCACCTCTCTAAACTTTTACAAGCAAGCGGAAAAAGAACATATTACAGCCAGAAAACAGAGAGAGCACAGGTCTGTGCTGATGGAAAGAAATGAGGAATCCACTGTCATGTTAACTTTTTGTGTGGGATTACATGTGACAACATATGCACACACACGTAGAGTAACAGTGTGTGAGGAGACCGAAGGAGCTGACAAATTCCACTGTCTTTCCATCTGAAGCCACAGAAAAAGACAGAGAGACAGACGAAGAAAAGCGGAGACTGTGAATGTTGGTGAGTTATTTTTTGAAAAGAGTAAAGCCTGGGGAGCATAGAGGAGGAGGTGGAGGGAGAGGTTTGGAAGGGATTCCACACAAGGTTGTCATGGAGATGGAAACGGGAGACTGGAGCCTCACAATTCCCAATTAGTCACAAACACACCTGCAGCTGGCACACACACACACACACACACACACACACACACACACACACACACACACACACACACACACACACACACACACACACATATCTGCTCTACTCTCCAACTGACTTAGGAAAACCCACTGTATAACAACAACACTGTTAGTCACACAGATACAAACAATATACAGTAACACAAGTAATATTTTCATTGTATACAAGTGAAAAACATTTGTGTACAACCACCACCCGCTCATTCACTTATACACACACCTTCCTACGTGACTAAATGTATTACCCTTATCTCCATGATCACTTTCAGAAAGAAGAAAGGGAAAATAAATCTTACTCAACATGTGTAGCACAATAGTAATGCAGTATATTTACTGCATTGTGGTTGTATGCCTCAGCCAACCAGTGACGTTTACATGTCTTTCCAGACTAATTTTCTAATAGTTTTCATGGGTCCAAGTAGATGTTTGTGCCAGATGTAATAAATTCCTTCCAGGTGTTTCTGAAGCATAGCATTGAGTTTTGCTCATTGTTGTTATTTTTGATCTCTGATCACTCACCCCAACCGGTCGAGGCAGATGTCCCTCACCCTGAGCCTGGTTCTGCTCGAGGTTTCTTTCCTTAAAGGGAGTTTTTCCTCCCCACTGATGCCTAGTGCTGCTCAAGTAGGACTATTGGGTTTTCTACATTATTCTGTATATACTTGAGATGACTTCTGTGATTTGGTGCTATATAAAAAAACTGAATTGAAATTGAATTGAATTAAATTGAATTGATGAGAATAGGACATACATGAGGTCACAGTGACCACCAAAATCTAATCAGTTCATCCTTCAGTCCAAATGGGCATTTGTGCCAAATGTGAAGGAATTCTCTCAAGGTTTTCCCCAGACATCACATTCATAGGAATGGGAGGAAAACATTCCAGTGTGGAGGCATAAAAACTAGAAAATAGCTTTAGAAATGTCATAGTAGGTTTATGCTCTGTCTCTGGGGTTTAATTGGGATTTGTATGTAGGGGATGTCTACATTTGTACTTTGTATGTCTTTGTCCATTGAGGCTGGGTATATATCAGGTGGTTTCCACTAATCATACTTTTCATAGAGACAACTGTACATCTTTAGGACAAAGTAAGTCTACTGAAAATAAAAAAAATATTGTGATTGTTTCAAAACATCTGTTTTAATACTTTACAACAAACTAAATATTATTATGCTGCATTATGTTGGTGAAATTTAAAATGAATGTGTGGGTCTGTCATGTACATAATACACACAGTACATGCACTCCTCTCTGGAAATATTAGAATAGCATGGCTAATTCAAGACAGTTAGACTTAAGATCATATATAATGTTATATTATGTGAATATGAGACATAGTTAAGAGCTTCAGCTTTTATTTGATGCTACATACACGCCAATACACAAAGAAGGGACCTTTTGTATCAGGTGACCCAAAGTTCGAGTTAACAAAAGTAATGGAACATATAAATTTTTTTCAGTTTTCAAGTCAGTTAATAAATCAGTAAAACTTAATATTTGGTGCCAAATCCTTTCTTTGCAATAACTGCGTTTCTTTTAATTTACTTCACGGGCTTTTACTATACAACCAGCAGTTGTTGCTTGTTTCCAATGTCCTCCTAAGCAGGTGAAATGTTCAGTTACGTTAAGGTCTGATGACTGACTTGGCCACATTTCCCCTCTGATAAAGTCTTATTTTGGCTTGGCAGAGTGTCTTTGGATCATTGTCTTGCTGCATGATGAAGAATGGAATTTTACATTTAGGGTAAACACCGTCTCTCTCAAAGTTTTTTTACATTGGGACAGGGGCATGTTTAACACTGTGTTTCATCACCTCTACTTTTAACACTTTCACAAATCAAGAAGACACAAACCAATCCACTAACCTCTTGCTCACAGGACCTATTTTGCCTACCTCTGTCCGAAAGGACTCAGGACCCTAGAGGTTTTAAGACCAGGGATTTATCTGTAGACCTTCACAATAATATTTTTTGGTAAGGAAAATATCAGGGCAATGGTATAAAAGTATATAAAAGTTATAAAAGTATTTAAAACCTTTGTGAGTGCAGGAGCTTAGTTCTTCACTAATTATGAAAGTGGAAGAAGCCTGAAACCACCAGAACCAGTTGGACATCTGGCCAAACTAAGTAACCAGAGAAGAAGGATGTAACCAGGATATGGTGATATGATTTATGTCGCACACTTTAAGAGCATAGATTGACCATCAGTCTATAGTGGGCACTTCCTACTGGGTACATGGGACACATACACATAGTCAGATGGAAGTGAAAGTCACCAGGGATGAAAAACCCTGGGGGCAAGAAGGGGGTTAACTCTGGCATCAGTATACTAAAGATTCATTTCAACTTTATTTGTATAGCGCCAAATGACAACAGAAGTCACCTCAAGGCACTTTAAATTGTAAGGTCTTAAACCTTACAATTTAAAGTGCCTTGAGGTGACAAGTAAATACAGAAGAATGTAGAAAACTCAACGGTCCTACCTGAGTATTGGAGATAGAGAAGAGGAAAAACAGAAGAAACCTCCAGCAGATCCAGGCTCAGGTTGTGCGGTCATCTGCCTCGACTGGTTGGAGTGAGTGGAAAGAGGAGAGAGAAAAGAACTGCAGGCAAAAAGAACAACAACAAGGAGCAGCACTGGGATAATAATGTTTTATGGGGTCTTTAAGATAGGATGTAGCCTGATCATTTAGTGCTTTATAAGTTATTATTAAATTAAGTTATTAAAGTAATTATCTAGGGTAACAATATTTCTGATTGGTTTCCTCTGGTTTCATAGATAGGTATAGCTGAGTGTCATCTGCATAGCAATGGCAATGTTTTGAGTGTTTCCTTATAATATTGCCTAGTGGAGACATGTATAAAGTAAAACAAACAGTCCAAGCACACAACCCTGTGGAACTCCATAACTCACATAACAGCTACATAACTTTTGTGAGCATGGAAGACTTAACGTTAACCTAAACAAATTGAAATCAAACGGTTAGATAAGATTTAAACCAGCTTAGTGCTGTTCCATTAATCCCAATGACATGTTCCAGTCTATGCAATAAAATATGGTGATCTAAATTATCAAAAGCAGCACTAAAGTCTAACAAAACCAGTTCTATTTTATGTTACTTTTACTGCACTACAACCCTAAGGAAAATATTGTACTTTTACTCCACTAAATTTATTTTAACATCATCAGTCACTAGTTCCTTTTTGCAGGATTAGATTCTTATATAAACCATTATATATTAGAAAAGACTTATGTATCATATATGGATTAACCTCCTGTTATTATATGAGCTCTTAAAATCAGCTCCACCTTCACCAACGTCTGTAGGTAGCAAGACATTTTAGCATAAATTTCATCTTTGAGAATTTGTTGAACAAATCTGGACTAAATTTCTACATTTATGTTTTCATCAGCATCAAAGTCTATATTGTTAAAATATATAAACACTTTTTTCTTAGTGGAGTACTTTTATTTTTGTACTTTAAGTAAGATTTTGTGCATGTACTTTAGTACATTTTACTAAAAGGATACTTCTACTTGTAGTGGAGTATTATTCTAGGCAAATAATTGCACTTTTACTTGAGTATTTGGTTTTGTATACACAATGTACTATGATTTACTCTAAATCCTGACTGGAACTCTTCATACAGATTGTTCTTGCGCAGGTGGTCACATTTTCAAACAGTTTAGAGACAAAGGGCATATTGGATATAGGTCTATAATTGGGCTAGAACCCCTGGATTAAGAGTAGGTGATGTCTGTATTTCTTTGGTAGAGAATGTTAAATCAGATAAACATTCAAAAAACAAATATTTTGGCTCAGTAAAGCTTTTTTTTAAAGCTTTAGTTTTTCTGATATAATTAAATTGATTGATTGATTGATACATTTTATCACATAATTATTTATGGCAAAATAAAGACTTTTAAGTTGTCTGCAATTATAAGCAAATGTTTTTAAGTTAACAATCAAGTTGATCTAGGTTACAAAAAATTTAAATGTTGACATTATTATGTCAACGGTAGGTTTTCAGTATAAAAAGTTGATCTAAACCAGTATATTAGGCTCTTTATCATGGTACATACATTTACACTTCTCTCTCCCTTAGCTGTCATCTTTCTACCCTAGCTGTGCTTCGTCCTCTCCCTCTCCCTCCCGCCGTATCTTTCTGCAGGTATCCTCGACCATGGAGCAGTTGTTGCTGGTCCTGCCAAACATGCCCAATGAATAGAATAGAATAGAATAGAATAGAATAGCCTTTATTGTCATTGTACAGGGTACAACGAAATTGGAGTGCCACTCCCTTGGTGCAAAATACAATAATAAATATAACTGTAAAATGTAAAATGCCTCCTCTGCTGCTACTTGTTGTTGTTTTGATATCTGTTGCCTGCTGTTCTTTTCTTTCTTCTCTGTTCACTCACCCCAACCGGTCAAGGCAGATAGCTGCCCACCCTAAGCCTGGTTCAGCTGGAGGTTTCCTCGCTTAAAGGAAGTTTTTCCTCTCCACTGTCTCCAAGTGCTTGCTCAGGTAGGACTGTTGGGTTTTCTGCAGATATTCTATATACAGATATTCTATATATTCTATATATAAATATATATATGTGTGTTTAAGGTCTTAAACCCTTAACTGTAAAGTGCCTTGAGATGACTTATGTTGTGATTTGGCGCTATATAAATAAAGTTGAATTGAATTGAATAGTTTTAGAGTGCTTGAAAATTGCATTAAAGTATCATTTTACATATTATCATTATTATTTATTTAAGTTTTATGGTATGTTTAAAAGGTAAATTTATTAAATGATTATAACTTAAATGTTTGTATGTGTTTTGCAACTCAAAAGTAAGTGTTCTTATGGATATAGGAGTGAGAACTCTCACTTTGTGTGTGTTTGGACTCAAATAAATGGGCTAATTTTGACACACTTTGATAAAAACTCATTGTTTTAAGTAAAAGTTAAGTCTCGGTGTAGTTAACAGTAATTATTAAGATACTTGGCTGGAATGACTCCCGTCTCCACCTCCGTCATCAACAAGTGTCTCGCGCACAGTCGGAGGCTTTTCAATTGCAAATGCACGCGCACAGACTGAAGCCTTTGGCGCTCTCATTGGTCCGCTCCGGGCTCGTTGCACGAGGACAGAGGAAGTTTTAGAGCGAGCGGGCTGATGAGTTCAGTGTGTGAGCTGTGGACGTCTGACAAGTGCTTCTTACAGTCCTGAGGTGGCAGCTGCTGTGGTTCTACTGGCTTTTAAACACGCACATTTTCACTGTAGTTCAGTAAGCTTTTCAAAGTAATGACTACCACGACCACGCTTGTAGTTGATAAAACTAGAAGTAACTAGCGGTTTGTTGCGGTCTAGGTTGTCTCCAGAGTGTTCTGTGAGTAATTAGTTAATTTGGATCACCGGTGGAACCTGTAGGCTAGGGAAGCCTGGCCACACGTCGCCAGGTTGACGGCGACAAAGTGTGCTTCAGCGTCCCAGGTAGTTCGTAAGGTTATCTCGCTTAACTACATCTGTCCAGCATGTACAGCATGATGGAACACGACCTGAAGCCGACCGGCCAGCCCCCTGCTCACCAGACCTCCCAGGGAATGTCTCCGGTCACCGGCAACATGACCGGGAACATGGGCAGCAATGGCGGCTCTCACCCGAGCTCCAAAACGGCGTGCGCACCTGGAGGCGACCCTATGGATAAAGTCAAACGGCCCATGAACGCATTCATGGTCTGGTCCAGGGGGCAGAGGCGCAAGATGGCTCAAGAAAACCCCAAAATGCACAATTCTGAGATCAGCAAGCGGCTGGGAGCAGAGTGGAAACTCCTGACCGACGCCGAGAAGCGGCCCTTCATTGACGAGGCCAAGCGGCTCCGGGCAGTTCACATGAAGGAGTACCCCGACTACAAGTACAAGCCGCGGCGCAAGACTAAGCCCCTGCTTAAGAAGGACACTCAGGTGGGCAAGTACCCGCTGTCAGCGGGGAACCTTCTGGCGGCTGCGGCGCAAGGACAAGGTGGCAGTCCGAGGATGGAGAGCTATGGCTGGGGCCCCACCGGGGGGTACGCTGGCATGCAGGGCGAGGCGCTGGGCTACACGCAGCAGCTGCACCGGTACGACCTGTCAGCGCTGCAGTACCCACCCGCGATGACGGCAGCGCAGACGTACATGAATGGAGCCAACTCGTACAGGTGAGTCATGTTTTCTACACGGGTGTGTTGTAGTGTGTACTTCCACCGTGATGTGAAGTAGTGTGATTAGTTTAGAAAGTATGTTTAATGAAACCAGACCAGTCAAACGGGGTAGAGATTGCCACTGTAGGCTGAATACTTCAGGATTCAGGACTATATCCGAATGTATCAGTTCAACAGGTCCTAAACAGAATGCAAACTTTTTTTCAGATGTCCTAACAAAAAAACACGAGTATGTGTGTGAGTAGTTTTAAGTGGAGAAGGTGTTTTATATGATGCATTTGAAAATATTTAATCACCCTTGAGCTTTTGTTCTTGTCTTTAGTGAGTCCATGTAGATCCAGTGTTCTCCAGCTCTCCAGTCAGCCATTTGTTAAAGGAACTTCAGCAAAATGAGACGTGTTACAGAAATGATACCAAGTTATAATAAACATAAATTTACTTAGACAAACCCTTTCACTTTTCTGTGATCATTCATCTGAATTGTTTTAGCAATATTTGACTAGACTTTAAAATCTGAGGGATCACATAAAAAAAACAAAGTGTTGACAAATGGCCTAAAATCCCGCAGTCAGACTGCTGTGTGGGCTTGATAAAATCAGGTATGAATGTTGCGATAAAGTACATTCAGTCCCACTGAGTCACCAAGGAACTGTGCATATGTTTGAACAACAGGCTCCAGTCTGTTGCCTACTTGTTATGCGGGTGCCACTCTGCTCTGGGCTGGGTCCTGCATGGAATGTTGATCAGGATGACTTGATGGCTCTGTGTGTGGTCCTCGACTTGCAATCCAGTATTCCTGTAAAACTATTGTCCCCAATTCCAATTCTGGGTCTCTGCCTCCTGCTTTAGGTCTCATGCTCTGCAGGCAGCAAACATTCAATAGTTTGATACGATTGTTTTAGTTACTGGGTTAACAATTTATTTAGCAGTGGAAAACTTTTAATCCCCCCTGAAAGGTATCTTTGAGTTGTTGGATGTGGCAAAACTCAATTTGCTGTAACTCACACTGATAACTCCACTTAAAATAACAAATAATGATAAAATATATTGACAATGATATTGATAAATTATTTAACATTTTTTCACTGTATACAAATGTTGTAATCTAATAAATAAAAGCATTAGGACAGTGTAAATGATGTGGGAAGTTGTTTTCTGCCAGGTGATTCTACGGTGCAGATTTCCATGATTTCTGGGAAGTTTTTCAGTCCACAGTTACCGCAGTGTACTTTCTCATTTTTAAACATTTGTATTTTCAGTCACAGAGATTTTTTTTGTGTGAATTCAGCATTGCTGAAGTTAAGCATGTACCTGGGATAATATATTGCTATAAAGAATAGTTTATTCATGTTTGAGTTTTATCCTGCTCAAAGCAGCTGGAATGTTGAAAAAGCAACATTATTTTAGTAACTTATGACATGTTCATTAATTTATTACATATTTGTGTTAAACCTGAAGGTTTATTTTTTTTAATTGAACTTGATGACGTATCATCAAAAAACACCAGTGACATCAAGTGTTTAAGAGGATATTTGAGTGAGTTTGGTAGTTGACTTTGGGCGGTTCCTCTCCACGATCGTAACTCTATCTCAGCCTGCAAAAGCTCATTATGAATGATGTGCAGAACACTGATGTGATACATGGGAAAACTCTGAGTAAAATTGAATGTCCCTAAGACTCAGGTAGTTGGTTCTAAGGCTTCTTAAAAGCTGAGTTTTCATTAGTTACACAGCAGGCATGTACAAACATCTGTGGACCGTACAGTCTCTAACACATTCTCTCCCTCATCACTGTATTTACTTGACAACAGGATTTCCTGCCTCAGCCTAATTTCTGACATTTATGCACATTTATATTTAAAATGCTCACATGGCGCCTAACCTGTACCGTCCTCTCCACAGCCCTATGTCATACAGCGGCAGCCCCCAGCAGCCAAGCCCTGTCACAATGTCCATGGTGAAAGCAGAGCCTGTGTCCCACTCTCCTCCAACGGGGACACCGAACCACCACAGGGGCCCTTTGCAGGGTGATCTCAGGGACATGATCAGCATGTACATTCCTGGACCAGGAGGGGATGGCAGTGACCCCATGACAGCACAGAGGGGCTACACCAGCGTGCAGCAGCACTACCTCACAGGCACCGTCCCGCTCACTCACATCTAGGACTGAAATGGGGACATGAGGGTGGGGGTGGGTGAACTGAGCGTGAAGACCCAACATGCTCATAACGCTCAGCTGGCTGGACAAGAGAGTGAGGTATGAGGGATCCGAAGGTGGCAAGAGACACAAGAAGTGAAGGAAAAGTGTCTCACTGTTACAGATGTGCCTGCTAATACAGACTAAATGTTTTACTACTGAACTGCTGTTCTTCTACCTCTGTTGTGTCACATCAGTTTAAATAAGTGCCACACCCACCCTCCACATACATACAGGGCTGAGACTCCTCCCTGTCCACCACTCTCCACAGACTCATCTCCATGCCATCCAGACAGAAACTTGTTTAATGTGTACATATTAGGAAATGTTACTTTGTCTTTTTAAATTTTTTAGAACTTAATAAGTCAGAAGACTGTTTAACACCACCCGAAACACTTGAGTGACACTGGCACTGCATCCACCACACCCAGACATTGCCGCTGCTGCTGCCCTGATATGTTAGCAGAGCTGGGTGCTGCTGTGGGGAACGGACGAAAATGCACAACTCTAATAACAGAGCTGTTTTTAAAATGAGCTCTTTGTGCCTTGACTTTGATTCAGTACTCTCGTATTTTTATATTTTATTTTTGACTGATGACTTTGTATTGGATGACTTGGAAAACACCTGTTGGACAATCATCACTGCATCAACAGGTGATGAACAGAAGTGGCCTCTGTGATCTGTGGTGTGGCGTAAAACCACGCTGATTCCAGTGAGTCTGTACGTGTGGTGTTCTGGGTCATAGCAGATCACTGGGTCCACGGTTGAGTCTGAGAAGCTGTGCAACACCGTCTGTGCTGCCTGTATGTGTTTAATTTGTTTTGATTAGTTTTAGATTTCACCTGTGGGTGTAAGTGTTTGGGTGCATTGTTCTAGCATCATCCTGAGCTGATGTTTTTTATTGTCACTTTGCAGTAGGTAGAAGTCATATTGTTTTCATTAAAGGGAATGGAATTTAATATGAAATGCTACATTTCACTTGTTTTATTCCAAATAGCAGTTTAAGACATGTCTTCCAAGTACACTGGATCGACTGAGGGCTTCGCACACATGACTTCCAAGCTGCTTGTCAGTTGTTAGTGTTTAGATCGCCAGTAAGGAGAATGTATCCAAGTAGGTTTCACATGAAATCTTCTTCTCAGAAAGTGTAGTATCCGTCTCTACAGTAATAAAAAGTGTTGTTAATACTGGTTCTCTCACACTGGCATCAGTCATTTTCAGTTTTTCTGTCTAACCTGCTGTCTGGCTACTAGTGCTGCTATGGACCTAAAGAAAACTTTGATTTTCAGTTACAAAAAGTGAATGTTGAATGTGACTCATTATTCAGAACGAAACATGCACTGGAAACACACGCCTGATGTATCATTTTTGGATAAAGGGAGAGCAGTTTTATTGAAGTAGTGCATGGATGTTTACGTTTGAAAACTTAACTTTTCTACTGACTTGTATCTGTTTTTAGATTATTTGTCTTTTATGTAAATGCTGCCGTGTACTAGATTTATTGTGTGTAGCATTTCTGTAAATAATGTGTACATTTTTTAGGCTCTTATACTAAGAGTCCTGATTCATTTTTGATTTAAAAATCTCGTTATGGGATTCATGACAATATTAATAAAAAGTACAAACTCTTTTTGCATCAATGGTGTTAAATGCTTAAGTGTGTGTGTGCTTAAGCTGCAGGTGTGCTTGTGACTAATTGGGAATTGTGAGGCTCCAGTCTCCCGTTTCCATCTCGTTTGTGTGTGTGTGTACCATTTTGCATTTGTCAGTATCCTGAGATTTAAGTTAGAATTAATTTAAACAAACAAAAAAGACAGGATATTCAGAACTTCAATAAAATGTTGATACTGTTCCTAAACAATACTCTGCCCCTCAGACACCTTCAGTCCAGCAGGATTTAACTGACAAAGTTCCTCTTTGTTCAGAATAATGTTCTGATGCCATGTTTCCCTGCTTCACTGCTGCTTCGTCAGCAGTGTTCTGCTGAAAACTGGAGGATAAGTCATGTTTCTAACAGGTTAATCTACTAAACAAGCTCCACCTGAGAGTCTAGACCTCCAGAGTAAGAGCTGAAACCTAAGGAGCTTTGGTACATGATCAGTGTCATTTGTCAAAACATAAACTCAAGACCGACTTACAAACTTGTTCAGTTTCCATCACTTTGAGTTGACACAATCAGAGGTGTGGATTCAGTTGTATTGTTTTTTTGGTAGCTGTGCACTAAGCAAGACATAAAACAGAATAAAATCACAACATCAAGCTTTATAATGAGCAGCTGAACATTAGAATCTTTGTAAAGCTCGCTGCAGCTGCTCACACACAAACACACACACTGTTTTCTTTCCTTCCAGCTGATCACTTCCTTTAACAAGCTGCTACAGTAAACATCCAGTGTACAATAGTAGTCCTCTCTTCAACATAATGATAATGAAACTATGTTCAAAGACACACCCAAAACAGCAGCAAACCTCAGAGTTTACACAAGTGGCTCATTTAAGGTAGATGAATAAACCACAATAAATTAGCAGTATGATCCTTTAACCATCCTTTTCCTTCATGACCTATGAGACCTATACACACTCCACTCACTGTGAGCTCAGTGTGTGTGTTTGTGATGTGTTACTGGCTGCTTCCCCTCAGGTGCAGCTGTTCACCTGCGTGTCACCACACAAACGTGACCTCATGCGTCCACATCGTCAGAGAGAATAAGAAAGACACTTTCACCGTCAGCTCTGCCAGAGGCCCCTCACAATAAAAGCCCGCACAAAGGTGAACATTAGCGGGAGAACATGGGTGTCTTGCGGTGGACGGAAGATGAGATGGGTGAGGGGGGTTAGGGTGTGTGTGTGTGTGTGTGAAGGCGCTAGAGTCTATAGTGCTGAGAATGATTTAAAGCTCGGTTATTTACTTTCTTATCTTCACCCCTCTTTTAAAATTCACTTTCGCTGTCCCCCTCCTGCCCCCTTTCACTCCCCTTCCCCCACGTCTCTCCGCAGAGAAAGCGGGTAGATGGCCCGTTCGTAATTGGCCGTTTCGGAGGCGCATTGTCCGCGGCTTTTCAGGCCGCAGGTGCATATAGTAAAGCCGGAGTCTCCGCTCCTCCCCCGGGCGTCTTTGTTCCCTCTCCCCGCTCCCCCCACTCCCCCGCCGGGCAGAAAATTAGCGCTGCTTTTGGGGGACTTCGTCCTCAGGCTTAACCCTTTCACCGACCGCGGCCTTTCTCATGGAAATGGGAGAGAACTCCGCACTGGCTAATCGGTCAGTGAGGGGAGGGGATGGGATGGGGAGGGGGAGAGGGGGGGAGAAAAGATGAGGGCACAGGATCAACAGGAGGAGGATGGAGAACAGATGCAGGGAGAAATCCAATAGCTTCTCAAACTTAAGAAGTAGCACATCTCTGAATGTAGTTACACTTCGTCAGAGCTGCTGTGCTACATTTACTGCAGTATTTCATTGTACAACCTGCCTCTGATTGCAGTAGTCAGAAGTGCAGTGATGTTAATTAGGCCTGTAGTAAAATCATAGTGAAACTACTATTCCTGCGGTACCCATAGAAGTCCCCCTCAATGACTTCAGGACCCCCTCCTGAGCACCTCAAGGGTCCCTGGAACCTAATTACAAGCCTCTAACTTTCTCAAGGACTCACAGAACCATACACACACAAGTATGGTTCTTGAAGAAGTTCCTCACTGTTGTAAAGCTGCATAAACCAAATCTTTAAGAGTTGAGTAAAAAATCCAGACTTGATGTTATCAAATCAAACACTGTTAGTTAAATAGATCATATTCAAACAGGGTGATTTGTGGAGCAAGCAGGACTTTTCTTTAAATAGTTAGTCTTAATCGTTATAATATCTTAAGTTACGTTAAGTTCTTTCACTTTTACTTTTACAGTGTATTAAAAGAAAGGTTGAATTTGGCAAAATACCAACATTTCTTGCCGCAACCAACTAACGGAAGTTGGAGCATATATGTGGGTTGTTTTGGCTGCGGTCCATGGGTGGGTATAGGGAGGGGGTAGGGAGAGGGAGAGGTCTGTGGAGAAGAGGGTGGAGGGAGTGTCAATGGAGGGATTTTCTGGTCCAATACATCCCATCACTTAGCAACAAGCAGTGAGGCTTCAACAAGTGGTTGCCATGGATGTGCCAAGAGTGACTTAAAAGTCTCTACAAAGAGCTGCGGTCACCCTGTGTGTGTGTGTTTGTATGAGAATCAGGTGGTGGTTACTACCAGGGTTTTAAAGTGTGAATTGGCATTTGCATTGGTGACACACAATCTAGACATAACATTTTTGCAGCAATTAGATTTGAATCTTCACTCTCCTCCTGCAAAATTTATTTATGCTCACTCACTGGCAGGTCAAGCTCTCATTTACTGGCTGCTGTTGTCTCTTTCTTCAATGAACATTCCAAAAAGTAAGAGGGGGAATTAGAATTACATTCACACAAAAAGACAGGAATGAGTTTGACAACGCTGCTCGCAAAAACAGTCACAGTGTGGACTGGAACATACAGCACCTGCTGCAGACACACAGAGCACATGTCTGCACACACCTACAGGTGAGATAGAAGATAGAAGTGTACTGATTGGAACAGGTTTGTGGAGAGCCACCTGACACATGAAATTCCTAGAGTATCCAAACACTAGACCAGTGAAGCTAACATTAACACTGACATGGTCAACAGTGATCACAAGATCTGCTGCATTTTTGAGTAAGTTTCACTGTGCAGCTGGTGTCATGCAAAACCTGGGTGAGACTGGACTGAGAGAGCGAGCGAGCGAGCGAGCACACACACACACACACACACACACACACACGCACGCACGCACGCACGCACGCACGCACACACACACACACACACACACACACACACACACACACACACACACACACACTTGATAAGGATCATTGTTTTGTCTGTTTGTGTGTAGAGGTCACATTCTCCATTAGAAGAGCGAGCATGTGTGCAAACTGTTTACAGTTTAGCTGAAAGGAGGAGAATTTTTTTTAAAACTGGTATGAAATGCTGGACAAATCATTATCTATATGCTATGTCTATACACATTCACAGAAGTTCAGGCAGACAAATGAGTAGAAAGACTTTCTTACTCCCTCTAGTGGTATTTCTTCAACCAGGCTGGAGACCTCTTCCTCCTTATTGACCTGG
Source organism: Ctenopoma multispine (assembly GCA_034779795.1). Lineage (NCBI taxonomy): Eukaryota > Metazoa > Chordata > Actinopteri > Anabantiformes > Anabantidae > Ctenopoma > Ctenopoma multispine. Next base: position 16,678,663 of record JAUYWH010000010.1, on the reverse strand, counting down.
ACTGGTGGAGGCTCAGCTGAGTCAAGTTTCCTGTCGGTTTCTCAGTGGACCTACAAAAATCGACAGCCCTCTGTAAAATAAATCATTAGTTTGAGTACCACCACAACCGCTCAAGGCAGATGACCACCCACCCTGTGCCTGGTTCTGTTAGTTTGTTTTCCATCTAAGGGAGTTTTTTCCTTTTCTATTGTTGCCTAGTTCTTGCTCAGGTGGAACTGTTGAAATTTCTACATAACTCTATATATAGTTATATTATGTAAGATAAACTGTCTGAACTTATATAGTGCATTTCTACCTAGACTAGTACTCAAAGCGCTTTACACTGCTTCTTATTCACACACAAGGTCTAAACCTTACACTCTAAAGTGCCTTAAGATTACTTTTGTTATATATACTGTATCTATATAAATACATTGAATTTGTTAGAATTGAATATACATAGGCCTTTTACCACCTGGCTTAGAATATTGTCACTATATATTGTACTATATACCGTGTATTGTAGACAAACTTTGTCCAATGAATCTGCAGTTCAGAGAAGATAAGACAACTCAAAGTTGTAATATTCAAAACTGAATCAGTTTTCAGACATATGAGTTTCCACATGACGGTCTTCTCTAAAAGCAACAGCACATAAAGATACAGGGAAGGATCACTGGGATTCTGCTGCGCAGTAAGTGGGTTTAAGATAGCAATTAATTATTTGGGTGGTCATCATCTATGGTTCATAATGTCATCAAAAGATTAAAAGAGAAGGTTCTGAATACTTTGTTCACTACTATATCCAACGAGAGCAAAAGCCTATATATTATCATTATAATACAGAACAGATGCTCTATGATTCATTCAAACTAAGTGAATAAAACCATTAGGTATGGATACTATATTGATGACAGAGATATTTGATGACATTTACATGTGTTTAGCTTCACTACTAAAACTCTACCAGATGGTAAATGGACTGCAGTTATATTGCAGCTTTCTACATTACCAGACAAAACCATTCACACACAACAAACAGCAAATGTAGTAGTGCAATAGCATACAGAGGCTACAGGCAGAAAAATTGTGATCAATATCTGGAGATTATAACCCTCTGTGTTTTCTGTACAGAAACACCCTGCATTTCCAGATTGTCTAATAAACACACTGAGGAAATGCTTGTTGTCGAAATATTGAACAGCTTCACACAAACTCCAAGCAAGAGTTACCTCTTTTCCTCTAATACCTCCTGTGCACAGTGTTAACATCAGTGATGAGGACTCCATCAAACGAGTGACAGCACATGGTGACTTTCAGCGAGAGTAATGCAGCTAGTCTGCAGCTTGTTGATGACTCTGATATGAAGAGCCCACACAGAAGACAGATTACAGGTATGATTCAAATGTACAGACACTATCTGTGTCTGTTCCTCAAAGCCAAACAGCAGTTAATCAGACAGGACTATAAGGTCTATAGAATACTGAGTATTAGTTTTTATATTTATTTATATATATATATTTTTTTATTATTATTCTTATATGTTATGTTTTCATCTGTTTCATCTATTTCACTTGTAACACCTCTGACCTTGCCCTGCTCCATTTCTTGTGCCATGTTCCAGCAGATCTGCTTCTTCACATATATTCTGCTGATTCAGGCTTTTTTGGGTAATATTTTAATTTTTCTTTTATCTGCTATTGATTGTAGGTTTCAAGAGGATGCAGATATCAGGAAGAAATACAGTCCCACCAAAGGTTCTATTGGTATTGTTGATGGATACAAGTAGTTCTTTGCAGGGCCATTTCCTTCCATCTCTCACTGGCACCTATATGAGGACTGATCTTTTAACCAATTAATCTACCAATAGGTTAGTTTAATCCAATTTATGTAGTGCCAAATCACAACAAAAAACACCTTAAGGTTCTTAACCTAGTAACCTTATAGAATTATATTATATAACTTACAACTACGTATATAGAATTATTATTCAACTTTTTCTCTGTGTCATTCAACATGTATATTAGCACGTTCACATAACATCTCTATCTGTTCTCACCAGAGAAAGCACGTGGATTTATAGTCAATACCTAAACACATCACAAACTACATGAACTACTCCCAATCTGGCATCTATAGACTGCCTCAGGGTGTCCTAGGTTTGATTTTCATCTCTTTTATACATTTTTTAAATAAAATGTTTTCCATAGCATTCTACATTGAACAGATGTCTATGGTCATAAAAGCAGCATTCAGAAGTCTAAACACTGCACATTTCTATGGGAAATATTTGCTGTTAATGTTAATTATATGTTCTTTGTGTCGCTAAACTCTGGTGTGGTGCTTATAAAATAGAGCAGCAGTGGAGCAGTGAGCCCAGTCTGAAGCTGCAAAGGGAAGAAAGACCTCCCAAGATGAAAAGTGGCAGGTGATCAGGCCTAACAAACACACCAATCTGTACCATCTCAGCTCCACAATCAGATGTAAGCCAGCCCGAGGCTATTCTGCCCTCAATTCCCACCCATCACCCCATATCCCTCATTAAAAGCAGTTTCTCCTGGCTTTTCCTTTTCTTGGAAAGATGTTGTTTGATCCCAGGCGTTCAAACCTTCTCTGTCCCGTCCCTGAACTCTGGTACACAGCCGATGTGTGAAGAGGAAATTGTTAAACAAAAATGGTGGATGCACCTCTAAGCACAGCTCTAAGTGGCTGTGTAACAAAATGTGCACTTTAAATAAATAAGCTATTGGTCTTTTTTGTGTTTTCATGTTGCTTGAAACACATAATTTGTGTTCTTATGTAATGTGAAACAACATGCTATACATACTATATATATATTAACATCTGATGAACAAACATGGTCTCATTACACAAACACTGGTTTGCATGTTAGCTAATATAAAACCTATATACAGTAGCTGTTTAATCATCAAGCGTTGGACACACCTTCTCCTTCAGTGTTTTTCCTTCATTTATTATTTTTAATATTGAACAAATTACACACAATATGTCTTATATTTTATTGTTTTATTATAGTTTAGTTTGTCCATAACAGCTGCATTTAACTTTGGCACATTCATGGCATTCTCTTATCAGAGTCACCTTGATGGTTTTCAGTCTTGTCAACAGTTAATTTGGGATATTTTTTGCCTTCTTAAGGTGCTTCAGACCACGAGTTGCCTTGTGCAGATAAAGGCAGAGTCAATAGTCCTACTAGTTAGTGCTACTACAATTACTTTACAAATCCATATTATTGTAAGAGTTGGTAAAGTAAAGAGAAAAGACAGTTCATCATTACTTTAGGAAATGAAGGTCAGACCATCTGAAAACTGTCCTCTGGTCCAAACTTGAGATTTGCGTCTTTTTTAGACATAAAGAGGGTGAACTGATGGTTGCTGAATGTGTGGTTCCCACTGTGAAGCATGGAGAAGGGGGTGTGATGGTGTGTGTGTGTGGGGGGGGGGGGACTTAGTTAGAATTGAGGACACACTTCTAGTGTGTCCTCAATTAGTTAGAATTGAGGACACACTTAACCAGCGCAGCTACCTCATCGTGCCATCCCATCTGGTTTTCATTTAGTGGAAGCATTGTTTGTTTTCCAACAGGACAAGGACTCCAAACACACCTCTAAGTTATCAGATGACACATGACCTCAACAATCACCTGGTCTGAATCCTACTGTGATGGTTTGGGATGAGTATGTGAATCCACATACTCATACATGGATGAGTATGAATCCATGTATGAATCCGTGTATGAGTATGTGAATCCACATACTGTTGCTGAACCTCACCTCTTCTGCCTCTCTTCTTACCCTGATGCGTCCATCACTCTGGAACAAGGTAAATCTGGACTCATCAGACCACATGACCTTCTTCCATTGCTCTATAGTCCAATCTTTATGCTCCCTAGCAAATTGAAGCCTTTTTTTCCAGTTTGCCTCAGTGATTAGTGGTTTTCTTACGACTACACAGCTGTTCAGTCGCAATCCCTTGAGTTCCCTTCACATTGTGCGTGTGGAAATGTTCTTACGTTCACTATTAAACATAGCCCTGAGTTCTACTGTTGTTTTTCTTCGATTTGATTTCACCAAACGTTTAAATGATCGCCCAGATTGCTTCAATCTCAAATCAAAAGTACAGTATATTATTATTCACTTTGTTGTTCCAGTCATGTGTCAGTTTGTTCAGTTATACTAACACTATAATTATTTAATAATTTAATTTCACATTCACGTTTCTAATACCTATGCATTCTCAGAACTTAGAAATAGAAAACCAGTGTGCACAGGTGAAGTGTAGTAACTATATGAACCAACAAGGACATTAGCTGGAGTAAGCTTTGATTTAGCACACATTAGGATTCAGCATGATAGTACACGGTAAACTAAATTATACTGTGGTTTCAATTTAACAATTTAACATGTGCAGAAACTGCAATGGTAATGAAAGGAGACGTCCCAGTATAGAGGATTGAACTGTTATGAACAATCAGGCTGTTCCCATTCCCAATTGATCACAAAACAGCCTAAACTAGTGATAGATAGATAGATAGATAGATAGATAGATAGATAGATAGATAGATAGATAGATAGATAGATAGATAGATAGA
>JAUYWH010000010.1:16628522-16655781 GCA_034779795.1 Ctenopoma multispine | reverse complement strand
TGGTACATAGCCTGTTAGTAGAGATAGATTTATCTGCTCTAATATAGACGTGCTAATCAAAGGTAAAACATCCTTGACCAGTCTAGTAGGGATGAGGTCTAAGAGACACGTAGAAGATTTAGAGTTAATTATTGAAATTAATTCTAAATTAATTCTAAATGATCTACAGGAGAGAAGCAGTCTAAGTAAGACTGAGGTCCACTGTCTACTGACTGTCTATGCCAAATGCAGGGAGGATCTGATCAATTTTTTCTCTAATTTGGTGCATTGATTTTATGTTCTATTAATCTAAGGGGAATACGTGATCATATCAAAATGAAAAAAAATCATTCTTTTTTGTAGATGTTGTAGTACAGATTTTATATTCTTACAAGAAACCTACTCAGTGGGGTGATGGAGCGTACCTTTCTCGTGGATCAATCATTCTGCTGAAGTTGCTGTTTTACTTAAATTACTTAATTTAATGGTGGTGTATTAGACACTGATGTTTCAGATTATGGGCGCTGGATTGTTTTTGTTTTTTATTGCCAAGTGACATATTAGTGCCAAGATTAGATTAGTATTAGATCTAATCAATTTCTCAGATTTCTTAAATTCAGATGCTTTAATAATATTCCTTGATTTTTACAAAATATTTGACTCAATTGAACACGCTTTTATTTTCGAAACATTACAGCTATTTGGATTTGCAAAGAACTTTGTAAATATTATTAGTATGTATGTATGTAGTAATAGCTCTATAATTCTCTATCTAATTTTTGGAAGGGATATGCGCCAAGGCTATCCTATTTTCTGTTTTCTATTCTTGATTGTTGCTGAATTGTTATTTCTTAGCATTACACATAGTCCAAACATACTATATGTGGTTTAAAAATCTTCAATAGAGAAATACGAATTACACAACTTGCAGATGATACTGCTCTGTTTCTCAAAGATAAATGTCAAATAGAAAGTGATTAACTAAGTGTTGGTAAATACTCAGAAGCTTCAGGGTTATGGTTAGATAAAAAAGATCAATTTCTTTATTGAATATTTTTTATTGGTTTAATATATTTTTCCTTTGCAATTTGTGTTAATATTATAAGCTAATCTTACACATTTTCACTAGCCTGTATATCTGTATGTTTGTATGTTTGTCTGTTCAATGTTCCAATAAAGTCTCGAAAAAAAACAAATAAAATAAATACAAAAATTCCACGCTCCAAAAAAATATTACATTCTGAAAACTACAATAACTGTAGTTCTCAAATTAGTAAAAGTATGATATTTGACAAAAAATAAAGTAGCAGAAAATGTAAATACTTACGTAGATATACCTCAAACTTGTACATAAGTAAATGAACATAGTAACTTTCTGACACATAATGATTGAATGAAAAATTACATTTTTTCCCAGAATGTTCAAGAAATCAAGCCTTTGCTTTTGGAGAGTGGCTTCCTCAGTGTGCTTTTATTTTGCTAGTGTCGGCCGGAAGTGCTCCACATCCTGCCTGTCTGGGTCTTTGTGTAAACCAGCCTGTGTGTTGTCCGTCGGCAGAACAAACGCTGGGAAAAGAATTTGGTTAAAGATTCGGTGCGGAGTAAAGGAGCTGTCGGAACCACACAGACTGATCCAGGATTCGTGCGGGTCAGCGGAACCGCTCCGGGTCCGTGGCCTGATCTGTACCGGCGGCGATCCGCTGCAGCAGAAGCCTCCGAGATGCTCCGAGCTCTCTGCAGTTGCACAATAACACCGTCACCGACACCGGCCCGGGGAAACAGCTATGCTTTTCAGACGGAGAGCCAGGTAACGTTAGGGGCCGGAGGCGGCGATCGTCGCGGGGTTTGACGCTGCTTTGACTGGATGCAGGAGTTGTGGCGCTGGGCTGTGGTCCTGCAGAGAAACAGGAGAACGAGTGGGTGGAGGTCTGGAGGGGATCCATCACAGGCGGCGGCCTTTCTTTTTACATTTGTTTAGTCCAGCTGCGAGAACCAGTCCTGCTCCTTAGTGTGTGTGTGTATGTGTGTGTGTGTGTGTGTGTGTTCTGAACTGAAGCGTCTTTGTGTTTTGCTGGAGACGGTGGGTGGAGGCCACTGCTGATTCCTCTGTATCTGCTATTAACGATTTGAGATTTAATTTAGTGATAAATACATTTCGATCAGTTAATCAGCAAGTTGTTTAAGAAATATGTGTGAAATTCTTACTATGTACTTACTGGAGTATAAGACAATAACTAATTCATCGTTCACTGGTTAATTTAGTTGTTGTAAACATTTTTCAGATATCATTGTTATCATCATAAGTTAACAGAGCTTATGTTTGACCAGCATAAAACAGCTGGTATCTTCCAGCCTTGTCTTATTCTATTCTTATGGTATTTGCTTTGACAATCATCTTTGCTCAGCTACTGTAGCACCTGAGGCTCAGTGAAATTTTAAATTGTAAAATACCAGCTGACTGCTGCTTCCCTGAATTGTTCCTGCATCATGTGGAGCTGTCTGTTCTTTGAGATGGGAGATGTGTTCTTTGACCTTCCTTCTTAAAGATCCTCTTTACCATGTGCAAATCTTCTGCTTTAACAGCACTAATGCTGCATCAGGCTGTCACATGACCTCCATCGTGCTTGATGCCTGAGTGCATCACTCACATGTTCTTCTTTCAAACTTAAACGTGTCCTTCCGTAACACTTTCTTTCCAGTCTTCCTCTGACCAGTGTCTGGTTTGTTTTGTTCATCTTAATCTTTTCTTGTTACTGAGCAGTCAGAGACAAGGCTTTTTCTTTGCAACGCTGCCTAAAAGGACATATACTATAGAGTAACTTCTTACTGTTCACATTGAGACTGGTCTTTTGCAGGCACTGTTTATTGGAGCTGCCACTTGAGGATCAGTGAGGCATCTGTCATCGAAATTAGATACATAATGTATTTGTTGTCTTGCTCAATTTTGCTGAGGGGCCTCCCTCTTCTGTCTCTATTCTGATTAGAGCCACTCTGGGAAGGGAGTAGTACACAGTGTTGTTTCTTGACAGCTTTACCACATAGAAGAAGTTTTTTATTCACAGAACAAGAATAGAGTAATGAATAGAGTCGAGAGTTTCAGAATAAAATTATTTGCTTCTGGACATTTTTCAAACCTACAGTTGCCTGAGAATCATGTGAGAAGACCAGAATGATTTCTTCATTCATAAGCACAATTTTTTAGTTGTGCCAACATAATTAGAAAAGGGTTTTTCTCTAAAGATTAATCAACCTTTGAAAATGCTGAACTTGGATTAACAATCACAGTGTATCATTGTTTGCTGATTTCCATTAAAAACATGCTGTATGTTTCCCATAGTAATTTACAACATAACATACATTGTATTTTTTACAATGTAATAGATAATAATAGAATAGAATAGAATGATATGAGATTGACATTGCTTTGTTGGATGTTCTCATTGTCAAACAAGGTGACGTGAGACAGAGCAGTCATTCTTACTGACTGTGTTTACTTAGACTTTACTTGGAAATTGACATTGTGGTGTGTAAATGTGCCCATTTGGTCATGTGATCGTAGCCGTCTGTGTTCCACTCTTATTTCCCTGTTTGACATTCTCATTTTATTTGCTGCTGCAAACTGAATTTGGGGAAAAAGCAAGTAAACTCCTCAATAGAAACTAATAGGAATGTTGCGTGGAATGAACAAATGTGGGGGGCTGTGGTGCTGTGATTGATTAAACTTGATAGCACATTGGTAAAAAACAACTTCTCTTCTTGTTTACTGTGTAACCAACCTTTAAAAAAATGTGCTGTGCAGGGTTGAAGCGGCTGGTATGTGAAGACGATATTTGGCTGCAAACACCAATTTGGAGGAGCTGTCGTTGTTTTACTTCCACCATGGAAGTAAACCAAGTGGGCCAGAGTAGACTTTTTGTCAAGTCTCTCACATATTGGTTTCTGTTCGTGCTAGTTGTGCCACCATGACAGACCAGTTTCAGATGACATATTTAGAGCTTCTGTCCATAAAGTTTTGTAGTATTTTGTCGTGATCAGTATTTGTATCTTCGGAGCACAGCAGCTCCTTTTGTCTGTGGATCATTTCTGTATATTTTCCTCCTTGTGATGACTAGGATAATGATGCATTAGTTGTGTTTGTTATATGACTCACCCGGATCTGTCCTTCTCTTTCTCCTTGTTTTCACCCCCCACTTCCCCACGCACACACTCTTCTCTCTCCCACACTATGTCCATCTCCCCATCTCCTCTGTTTTATGATATCATCTTCTTTGGGCTGCATCCTAACCTCATGACATAATCTCTCCTTCCTTGTCTCTTATTCTGCTCTGCCTCCCTGATTCCTCTGCATACCATCGTCCCTCCTCTCTCTCCACTCCCTTTTCTTTGGCCTGATCTTTATTTCTCTTCTCTAACTCCTTCTTTGCTCTCTGCCTCTCTCTACCTCCTCCATCCACCCACTCCCTCTACTCTAACCTTTCCCCCAGAATGTTACGATGGCTGGTGTGTGGTCGGTTGGGTCCAGTCTGGATGTGGAAAGCACTGCTGCTCTTCGTGGCCATTGCTTTTACCAGCCAGCTGCTGGGGGTCATCTTCAGCAAGAGGTATCTGATTTAATTTTTACTTAATTTTAACTCTTCAACAACAAAGGGGGCAACAGGAAATAATATCATCATTCAGTGGAAGAAAAGATTTTATATCAGTTAATTTGTCTAGAATTTTATGCAGTCAAAATCAGCATCATGTTCTTTGTGTCTTTCAAAAAGATGCTAAACCTTAACTAGCACTGTTGGTTTTACTGAGCACATCACAACTGACTACTTGCTGCCCTGTGCTCGACTTTTACCTACAGTGAGCAATGTAATGTTATATCCTGTCACCATTTTTGTTTTTGTGGAGAAGAAATGGTCATACCTGAAAAAAGGACTAAAAATATACTTTTTCTGGACTGGCTCAGAATGTCTTTGACGTTGGACCGTGCTACACTAAATTGTGCTCAGTTCCTTCTTACCAGTGAGCTAGTCCCAAAAAAGGAGTAGTTTCAAAGGAGTAGTTTCAAAAATAATGCTCATTTAAGATGAGCCGGTTCTGTGTGGGACTGATCACTGGCATGTTCTACTTCAAGCAGTCCTGCTTCGTAGTCAAACATACATACGTCAGCAATAACCTCTTAAGGAAGATGCCGTTTTTGGAGCTGGGGGCTGCAGACCTCGGGGCATGATGGGAAACATCTGGTCTGAGTTAGTTTTCACCATGAAGGTCGTAATATTTTGATTAGATTATGCACTGCTGCTTCTGATATATTCTGTGACATGAACATTAATCATTTTAACCTTTAAGCATTAAGAGACACTAGAACTTTAACTTAATGAGATGTATGTTCTTAAAATAACATCTGCACAGATGTTTCAGCCCTGACAATCTAAATATCTTACAGGTCTGTGTTGAAATAAGAATCATGTTTTTGCAGTCAGCTTTTTTACATACAGCAGCAAACTGACTTAAAGAGTTTGTTTGATGAGAATTCCATAACCCCCTTTCATCACGTTCTTACTATTTGGGTGGACATGTAGCCATAGCACTGATGTCAGTTATAACCTCTGGAGTAGAGGTCTGTAAGTAAAATTTTGGCTTCATTAAAATGTTACTTCTACTGTAGTTGTAGTTAAAGATTGTCTCACTAAGTCCCCAAGTCCCCCAAGTTCTTTGCTCTTCATTATGTGAACCTCCCACTCCTTGTGGAGACAGAAGGGAGCCCCTACAAAGCTTACCCTCTTACTCCTTCACTGTATTCTCTTAACATCTGGCACCGAGGCCCCTGGGGGAGGTTCAGGTTGCAGTCCGTCAGCCTGTTCAGAGCATTTTTATGTTGGCGTGTTGTTCTTAGCCAGAGCAACAACTTCAAAATGTATGCCACCATTGTTTTGAGTACTAATACTAATACTAGTACTAATATTGATGATCTGAAAGTTGAGTCATGGCAACTGGATTTCTGCCTTGTAAGGAAGAGAAGTTTCGCTCTGCATCCACAGAGTGGATTCTTCACGTAGATCAATCTTCACAGATACTAATATTGATGTTTTATTAAGTATAATGAAGAACTTAGAACATGACACAGTTATTGTCAGGGCAATGGAAATAGTGTCTATTCGTTTAAGATGTTTTTCCTTGTGAAAAACAGTTGTCTCAATTGTCAGTTTATTAGGTACACCAAGCTCATCCCATTGCTGTCTAGTACAACAGTGCTGTAATAAAAGTTCTTTACTAATTAGGGATTTGGTCTCCACAAACATGAAGGATATAAACCACACACAGTTTGAGGTGTGATCTCATATTTAAATGCTTCTTTCCTTCTAGCAATGTCCAGCCAGCTAGACACTCCATCTTCTCATCCCCTGATGCTCAGGGACCCTCTCTTGGCTCCTGCCAGCCCCACACTCACATCATGTTCCTCAAGACCCACAAGACGGCCAGCAGCACCGTACTCAACATGCTGTACCGCTTTGGGGAGGAGCGCAACCTCCACTTTGCCCTGCCTATGGGCTACCAGCTGGGCTATCCTCTGCCTTTCAATGCTCACAGGGTCAAAGGTTACCAGGGTCCCAGACTCACGGAGTTCCATATCATGGGCAATCACATGAGGTTTAACAAACTGGAGGTGAGTTATGCAGAGGAGGATTGGGGCAATGGCACATTATCCACAACATACATTCTGCAGTAATGTGATACGTTGTACTGCAGTGCAGAAGCAGCAAAAAGGTGTAGGCATCTTAGAACATGCACTGAGCATGTGTGGTGAGTCCTTGTCAGTTTGCATCCTGATAGTTGGTTGGCACCTCTCCTTACTTCTGGAACAGTGTTGTAATACTGAAATAATCAAGAATAAGACTTTGAAGTGCAAAGACACAAAAAAACAATACAAATTAATTTCCCATAGTAAATTGTATCTTCTGACATCAAAGAACCAGTTATCCAACCACTGCCACTATACAAATATCTTTATGTTGTTTTTAGACTTAACTGAAATCAATAAAGTTTTGAATAACAACATGCAGCCATCATCAGTCTGCTCAGTTTATACAGTGTCTCAGTAAAATCAAAAAAGTGAGCTTTTCAAGGTTATGTCAAACTGCCAGCATTTCCTCAAGTTCCAAAAATATGAGCGACTGTGGTGAAATGTTAGAGTTCTGTGACACAAACAATGACAATCTCTAACCTCATAAAATATAATACAACCAAAACCAAGACTTTGTGAAAGGAGTGGGTTCAAGAACAATATACCAAACCCCCCGAAGGTTGGAAAAGTGGCTCAGAGAAACACTAAGTGAAACCTCAAATTATATTGTTCTTTAATGATGCAAATTAAGAATCAGGTTAAAGTACCAAAACCACCTGACAATTGTAAACATTTAGTGTAATTAACCTGTGTAATTGTCTCTCTGAATCAATATCATAGGAAAAAATAGCAGTATGGAAATTTCCATTTCAAACTACCAGAGATTTGAATTGTTTACCTTGCACAGGGTTTTTCACAGGTCTGAATTCAAGACATGTTTGCTGATCCATAATTGCAGAGTTGTACCTGGATCCTGGACTATCTAACGGCAAAATATCTGGTGGTTAGACCACAGTCCTATATCCACCCCTCTCCACTTCTCCCTGTACTGGTGCAGCCTAAGGTTGTGTGCATAGTGTAGGTAGTCACAGCTACAGCTCAATATTTGCTGACAACATAGTAGGCCAAATTAACATGGGTGAGATGGGTCTACCTGGAAATACCTGGAAAAGGGAGGGACCTGTCAATATGGAGCAATGTGTGTTAAGGAACTAAACATCCTTTAGAATTATTTGGAATTGACACTTGCCACTGTGGTTTCTGACTTCGGTCTATTTCTAACATTGTCCTTTAGGAATCATTTACACTGCATATTTGCACTTGAGCTATCCTACAATTATGACAACCAAACAGTAGTTATTATGGGGCTAAATGAGTAATCTAGATAACGGGAAGCTTTCCTCCCTCTCCGCTGGCATAGGCTACACAGCTGCTGTTGTTTACATATAAAACAATTTCTGGAAGCACCTTTAGCGTCATCTTCTTAACAGACTTGACTGGTTACTTTTGTTGTAGTTGAGTTGCTTCACATTAATAGAATCTTTTTATTATTCTGTTCTCCTCTTTTATCTGTCAGGTGGAGAAAGTGATGCCGGCAGACACATTCTACTTTTCTATCATCAGAGACCCAGTTGCTCTGGCTGAGTCTTCCTTTGCCTATTACAAAGAAGTAGCGCCCGCCTTTCGGAAAGCCAAAACCTTAGGTGATTTTGCTGCTGACCCTAGGAAATATTACGACCCTCGCCTCCGCAACAACCACTATGCCCGCAACTTGTTGTGGTATGACTTTGGCATGGACCACAATGCTAATTTCTCTATTACACTGGCTCAGCACGGTGAGGCCATGATCCGCCGCACCTTCAAGTTGATTCTGCTGTCTGAGTACTTTGACCAGTCTATGATCCTGCTGAGACATGCCCTCTGCTGGCCGTTGGATGCTGTCGTCTCATTTAGCCTCAATGCTCGGCAGCAGAAGCCCAGCGGTATTGGGGGGATGAGTGGGAGCTGGGTGGACAAAGCGGCTGCAGCAGCCGGAGTCAGTGTTAGAGCCGGACATTCACAAGCCAAGACAGAGCCCAATCTATCATTAACGAAGGAACAGCGGGAGAAGCTGCAGCAGTGGAACGCCTTAGATTGGTACTTGTACAAAGCCTTCAACAGGTCCTTCTGGGAGGAAATCAGCAGGTTCGGTCACACGCTGATGGAGCAGGAAGTAGCTCTTCTCAGGATGCGGCGGGACGATTTGGCCCGCGTTTGTCTCAGGGATGGCGGGAAACCAGTGGAGGCCCACCGGATCCGAGACAAAAACATCCGACCATTCCAGAGTGGATTAGTAAAAATTCTTGGCTATGAGCTCCAGCCTGGGCTGGACAATGGCACCAGGACAGCATGTCTGAGGATGATCAGGCCTGAAATCCAGTATAAAGATCTGTTGGATGCCAAACAGTTTCCACGGACTCTGGCGGTCCAAGTTCAGCCTGGGCAACAGAGCCAGGGACTGATGGCTGCAGCTGGTGGCTCTTTAAGACAAAACATGTCTAGGACAGGAGAGAGACTAGTGGTTGGAGAGGCAGGGGGGAGGACGCTGGAGGAAGGAGAGAGAGACTGGGATGGAAGCCGTTTGATGATGAGCAACCAGACTTTGACACGAGGACAAAAAAAAGGAAGGTTGAGATAGTTTGAGGTGAGTCTCTTTCCTAAATAATGGTACCTTTTGAACTTAAAACAAATGGACAGATGAAACTGAAAACTGAGCCAAGTGCAGTTTACACTCCTCCTTTGCACTTTCACTGGGCTTATTTTACTAAAAGCTGTCTGCTTTTAGTTAGTGTGATTCTTGTGGACTTGACCTTTGACCTCTAAGGACTTGGGATGCTTTCATAGCTTCAGTGACAAACTGAACTGCCAACAGATACATGGACGCCTGTTCTATCCAGTGTTTATATTAATACTTTACCGATTTTTATGTTGAAAATGCTAGCTGCACATGCTTGAAATGTTGCTAGGTGATGTTGTTGGCTGTTATTCAGGACCATTACGTAAGTCACTGAACTCAACAGAAGAACACCTGGTGATCTCTGAACATTGCTCCTGGTTTTAAAGGCATATACAGTATAGGAAAACTCTTCTTGCTGTTTGGATGAAGATGTTTTCTAGAAATGGTTTGTCTGTCTTGAACAAAACAACAATAGTAACTGAATATGTTGCATTTACCAAGTGCACAGAAACATTTTATACATTTATACACTTCTATATTGACATTAACTTAAATTGTTGTTTATTTTTATTAGGGCTGTCAAGTAACACATCAAGTTCAATTAATTAATCACATTTTCATGATTAATCACATGAATTAATTAATTAATCACAGAAAAAGCTGATTAATTACATTTTCTGGTCCCATTTGATCTGGTTCATCAGGAATAAGAAAAGTTTTTGGTTCTGTGTGAATTTAAGAACCAGGGAGGTGTAGAGAGCAGCCAGGGGAGAGAACATTTACTAATGCTCCCCAAAGCCAAACACCACCATATACGGACAAGTAAAGCAGGGCACACTGCACTCTGCAGAGTGACACCAGACAAGTATATTATCTACAAATAAGGTAGGGATAGATAAATGGAGAAACAGTCTATGGGCATAACTGCAGGAGGTACGAGAGCTGGTGGTTCTGCAGCATTCCAGCCCCAGCATCATGTGGACAGACGCAGCTTATATTGCTGGTTTATGCATCAACACTGTGCTTGAAATGAGTTATTACTGCATTAATAATTTCACTATGGAAATATTCTGTACCATCAATATGTCAGAAGCCCATTTATACCTCATCTGCCAAAATTAATTTGAATTGAAATATCTTTAAAATACTTACATGGCAAAATGTATGCGATTAATTTATTTGTATATAATTTACAAATATTCTCAGTAAAACAAAGTTTTTTCAGAGATCATTGGGTACCTTTCACAACAGCTCTGAGGCTTGATTCTAATGGTAAAAGACAAACTGGTGCTATAGAATATTTATAGCACTACATTTTTCATTTTCTGTTGCTGATATAGCTGCTATTTATTATCATCAGAAAAGTAATTATAATAAATATATCCATGTTGGAAACACAGCAGTTAAGCGTCAGAGTTGGCCCCTTTTACAAACACTACACTGAGCAGCTTCTTAAAATGTCTTAGTAATGGAAGAGAGGAAAAAAGATCTGAAGTCTGTGCTTCCACTTCTTAACAGTTGAACACATCCCTTCCTCTCGATGAAATACAGCCACCGTCTGACACATGAAAAAAATTTACTGAAAATAAAATGTGTTATCTCAGAAGTGGTTATCTCAGCACTGTTACTGTCACAGCCTGGTCCTGCACAGTCATACAGGCTACTAAAAAAAAGCCTACTGCTTGTTCATCATGGTGAGAATAGTTTGTTCTTAACATGCTGCTGCATGAAGATCTGTGGATCCAATCCTTATTTGTCATTATAAAACACACACCTCTTTCTCTTTGTCATTTGTTTATGTTCATACCCAATTTTTGCGCTTTCAACTAAACAAGTTCTTTTTACATGAGCTCTGTGGAGTTGACCTGTAGGAAGCAGTACCATGTTTACACTGCTATTCTTATCAAGATGTCAAAGGAGGAGGAAGTGTTTGCATGAAGAACAAACAGCCTGCACACTGATTTAAACCAGCAGCAGATCTTAAAACAGGGAGGCTTCCATGTATATATTTCCTATGGTTAAAACAGGTGGTGTGTTTTTATGTCTGTGGAGAACTAGGTCGTGGTTATCCCAAAGGTGATGAAATTTCATCTCTCATCTGAATGGCCTCTTTAGCTCATGGTGGAGAGTGGCCAGGATTTCATTTCTGTGAAATTAAGTCTTTGAGAGTTTTTGAGGTCACATTTAGATCGTTGTCCCACTCAACCATCATGTGTCAAAGTTTGAAGGGTTAAATGTGAGGGTAAATGCACTCAAGTAACCAGCTTACAGTCGGCTTTATCATGTAAACTGATTTCTTAACTGTAATGTAAACAGGAAACCTGGTTTCTGTAATCAGGGTAGGGGATTAGAGAAACCTGATTTACCAGTTAGATTTCTTCCAGACAACTTGTATTGCTCTGCCCTTTATACACGTAACCAGGTTTCTAATCAGTTTTTTACAAGAGCGCATGTGCAGGACAGAGGCTCCACTGTACTGCTTTCAGCCAAAAAGTGCAGACGAGATCAATACACGCACTGATGCTGACTTATTTTTTAAATAAAATATGACCAAAATTTGACTGAAATTTAAACTAACACAAAGTCTTTCTAAATAAGTCACTTTTCACTGTGTATTTCTGTAATTCAGAAGTTTACACTGTCAAAAGGACCTGTCAGAAATTGTAATTTTCTGAATGTATATGTGGATTTCCAGAAACCAGGTTACTCAAATGCATGTAAACCCCTACCATACAATAACTGACTGATAAGTTGTGTCATAGACCGTCTTCCCTGTTAAGTGAGGTTTCTTCCATTCTGACACACATTACCTCTTTAACTTTTTGTTCAAACCATCCGTCTTCATTCTTTTCCATTGTAGTGTTATTGCTACTTAATTCCTCTTCATATAGTGCTTCTAAAGGGAAACTGTGGCACAGCAGTTATCCTCTTGCATTGCTCTCAAAGTGAAGTGAATTCATGAGGTTCCTCAGTCTCAATCAAAGTCAGTCATACCTTTTTCAACCGATCCCAAGTAGGTTCTAGCTCTGGGCTGTTGCTCGTGCCAGTTCAGAGCTGCTTCAAACATTGTAAAAAGTGCTTTTACATCAGTTAGAGAATTACCATAGAGCCATGTTTCTATGTCATTGTAGATTTTTTTCCTAGCACAACTAATGCCAAGCTCAACAACAAAAATGGCAACGCACTACATCTCTTGTATTTCTTCTGACTTTATACTTCACACTGTAAAGTGCCCTGAGATTACTGTTGTTGCAGTTTGGCGCAAGAGTTGGGGCTCTTACAGAACCAGTTTTCCTGGCTGGGACCTGGATATTTGGCTGCTGAAACACAAAGACCTGGTTCAAAATTAAGCACCTGCTCCGAACCAGCCTTTAAACTGGCTTGATGGAAAAGGGGGGTATCAGTGGTCTGCTGTCGTTCTGTTCAGGACAAGTTATCTTTGGATGTAAATATAGAAATGATCTCTGAAATGGCCAATAATACTGTATATAGGAACGCTTTTACTTTACCCAGTATTTCTGAAGTTAGTCCCAGGAAACACTAAAGAACACAGTTTGTTCTGTGATGTGATCCATACAGAGTGTGTAGAGGCAGTGGGTAGCTATACCAGTTTCATTTGTTAGCTTTGGTGTTGTGCTGTGAAAGAAAGCCGAAGAGACACAGGAAACCAACGTGAGTGCTTCACTGCTGCAGCGAACAAATGCATCTGTGTCTGACACTTAGTAAGATGTGTGTGTGTGTATGTGTGTTGTGAATTTAACTTACTGCTAGCAGACAGTAGAACACAGCACAGGCTTCCTTGTGCCATCACTCATTTTCATGTAGTCTAGTCATGTGAGCATGACATTTAGAAAGAAATTTGAAAACACAAGCTTTGAGAAATAAGAACTGAGTATTCATTATGGTCACAATAACAATTAAGCTGAGTACAATGCTGATCATAGTGTACTAAATACTAACTGCACCAAGCTTTACTGCATACTGATTGTTTTGTGTTAAAGTATTGAACCAAAATTCGACAAATGTCAGAAATGCGGCACAGACAAAGTTCCCATTCACAGACCACCATGACCTCGTGTACAGTAAAACCACGGAGCTGATCGTCAAATGTTCACACACTGTTATGGAATGTAGGTCTGGTGTGGAGTAGTCATGATGATCGTGTGTCTCCAAAAAACATTCAACACTGAACATTTGACTCAAATAGTTTTTTTTGTAGAACAGTAGGCTCTATTCAAAATCCAGTCCACTTTAAATGGTGTCTCATTACGGCAACGGCCCTACTGGGGGGTGTTGGGTGTACTGCATTGTGTGTGAATGGCTACCTTCCCTCTTTCCTCTGGTGAAAAAAAAATAGTTGTTGATCAGCTTTTACCATGATATAGTTTAGAGACGGGTTTAAAACAATGGTAAAAGACAATTAAAGGGACATACCTGTGTTTTCATCTACAAACACTGATTTATATTTGTTTTATTAGAATCTGAAACTCAACTTGCAAAGACGTACAATTTTCCATCACTACAGTAATAAAATGGACCCTGATCAATACTCAGCCCTAACCCTCAACGGTCACATCATGGCTGTCAGTGTTCTCTCAGCCATGTTCCATTCATATGTGTTCTAGTACAAATGACTCCGAAAGTGACATTCTTTGTTAAAAACCACACATAACTTGTGTCTACTCACCATGGTTTGGCTCATTCCTCTGTACCACAGGGCTCCACTGTTGTCAGAAAACCGTTAAAACACATCAGTGAGGCACACTGCTGCACTGTGTAATGTTCCTTCATTATGAAAAAAATGCAACACAGTTTATCTATAAACAGCTCCGCAGGTTAATAAGGGGCGTCACTTTCACAGTCTCTGGAGGCCACAGTGCAGTTCACGTTGTCAACAATCACCATTTTTTTCTTTGCATTTTCAACTTCGGAAAAAGAAAAAAAAAAACCAACCAAATACCCAGTTCTGGTCCTAACCGAGTGATTCAGGTCTCTTCATCCTGTGGTTCCTGCAGGCAATGTTAATGTTTCTCAGCTTGTCTCAGCATGTCTGTCCCAGACACTGCAAATATGTTCAGGAAGTAACAGCTCCAAGAGCAATGTAAACACTGCTCTACTGTTAGTGCTCTCCAGAGGCTGTGAAAGTGATGGCCCTCATTAGTCTGTGGAGCTGTTTATACATAAACTGGATCCCATATTTTTCTTAATGAAGGATGATGTCACCCAGTGCAGCAGTGTGCTTTGCTCATGTCATTTTAATAGTTTTCTGACAACAACAGGAGCTATGTGGCACAGAGGAACAAGCTCGAATCAGGTCATGATTCTTTGTTGGTTTTAGTCTATAACACAGGTTTCTTCCTCTTTTACAGACTAAACTGCTCTTGTTTACAGTACATCCAAGATAAGATAAGATAAGATAAGACTTTATTGATCCCACAGTGGGGAAATTAGTGTGTTACTACAGCTCAGGACAGATATCAAAAGAGTATAGGAGTATAGCAATATACCTGAATATAAAATCAGGAATACAAAAAAAAAAGATAAGACACTATATACAATGGTAGTTTCTATGAACACACATACACAGTATGTATTATGGATAGAGGGTTGTGGAAAATGTGCAAGTAACCTGTATTGACTTTAATGGAAGCAATCTTTTCATGCTAGTTCAACAGTATTCATGTTACTCTGACTGCGTGTCCGTTTTCCCACCATAGAAGTAGTGGTGAGTGTGTGGTTGAAATGGTCTCTATCTGCTCAGCCAAACATTTTGATGGATGAATTTGATATACAGTGAATGAGTTAGGATTAACATTACAGTGGATGAATTATTACAAATACATGTTGACAATTGTGACATGTACATCACAGACTACATACCAGTCAGTATTAATGAACAGTGCACTGCAATCGTTGAACCACAGCAGGATTATTTTCATGAGGATGTAATATTATGGACAGTTTATTCTTCTTATTGCCATTTGTACATACTGTGTTTATGAGGACAGGTGGTGATGAGGGGAAGGATGTGCCTATCACAGTATGATGAAAAAACATTGACTGCACACTTTGATCAATATGTGCAAATGCCACTCACACAGTTTCTGTAGATACTAATTTAGAACATACATAATTACCTACTTAAGACTGTGTTCAGTGTCATATGTGACAGTGGAAGAATTCATCACATATCTCTAATGTTGACCAGATGTTTTCCTCCAAGCCAAAGTGTCCTAGTATTCATACAGCAGGAGATAAAACCTCAGCCTACATGTAAAAGAAATCCCTGTTACCACTATGACCAGGTGTTGTGTCCTGTTTTACGTGTGATTCTACGTCACAATGACATTCAATGAGGAAGCAGCTCCCAGTTGTCGTCTTTTTTTTTCATTGGTGAAAACAGTGTGGTATTGTACATGTGTACACACGTGTGCTCATTTGCTGCTTCCACTCCTTTCACACAAATACACTCGCTGCTGATACAGTAGGTGACCTGTGCTTGAGTTTCATGCCTGTCTTCCTGACATACTGTTAAGCTTTGTTTTTGTTCTTCAATGACACATCTGATGGAAATATTTTTTCTGATCCAGTACTGTGACTAACTACTAGCATTGAAGTTTTCATATGTGTCGTATGTTACATAGTGTGTATGTTGGACAGGAAGTTCCAGTATACAGTGTGATTCATCTTTTATCATGCACACTTTTCATACTCCTGACAGGAACTATTTTATTGATGAACTGGAGAACACTCAGAAGGCAACAGTGTACGTTGGCTTAAATCTGACTTGAAAGTATTTTTGGTTGAATTTTGTAGAAGCTTGTGGGCTCTGTGTGCATCCACTGAGTTTTTTTTCTTGTACTGAATAAACACAACACTTTAACTTCTTCTTGATTTGCATGTTGATTTGCTGAGCATGAGCATGTAGTTCTCAGCTGCGTGTGAGATGCGAACTGGAGTTGTGATGTTGCATTAAAGTGTTGAACGGGAAAAAAACAGTGAGTAATTAACAAGGATTTCTGATTGTAAAGTGAAACGGGTTAAATTACCTCTGATGTTTTGTATAACAATACATGCAGTGGAAACACATGCACATGAATTACATTTACCTCATTTTGCCATATTTTCTAATTATTATTGTTATTTATTTACACATTTCATTCAGAGATTTCATTTCTGCAGTTTGTTCTCAGAAAATACCAGAGTAGCCACACTAACATTATTAACACTGACTTCTCAACTACAGATTCATAGGCTGTAGTCTGAGGTTAGTATTAAACTGAAACAGTTACCTACAAATTACAAATTAACAATTACCAACAAATTAACATTTTTTTATTTAGTAATTAAAAAGTCCCTCTTCTACTGGTGGTCATCATATTGTATTTCTCTATCTCTGTTGTGTTCAGGTATTCTGTTTTAATGTTATGACGTAAAGTCTTGGAGCTCAAGGAGTTTGTGTTCAATCGTTCGGTTATCGACTGGTTTGGTCTGGTGATCGCTTTGTTTCGGTCATCCTTTATCCTTCCTGTTGTTTGTATTGTTACCAGGAAGCTGAGCGGTACCAATGGATATCCACAGCTTTGACGTGACTTTATTATGTTCTTTGTGGAAGTAAAATATTAGCAAGTTGTATTGTTTGCCAGTCCGACATGCGGTGTTTTTGCCATGTGTGGGGATCATCGTGGCACTGTGTGTTTCCACTGTAGCGTGATGCTGCTCCACACTTAGCTTCCGTTAGCCATGTTTAATGTTATGATGGAATCGCAGTGCGACTATTCCATGTATTTTCCCGCCGCTCCGATTTCGAGTCTGTCAGACCCGGCGGGGTATGCAGCTCTTCCGCGGAGAAAACACGTCTACCTCGGCGAGACCGTCCACTTCCTGCTGGTGCTGCGGTTCCGCAACGCAGATGAACGGAGGGATGAGAGCTCGGGCGTCGTACCGTGGAAGGACCGGGCGGGTTCTCTGTCTGCGCTCGCGAGTGTGTGCGTCGCCGAGAGTCGGCAGCAGAGACCCAGTGAGTACCAGAGCAGCAGCAGCAGCAGCAGCAGCAGCAGCAGTGAGGGCGACGGGGGAGAAGAAGCCGGGAACACGGAGACTGGAAGCACAGGTCCGCACAGCAACCGGATTTTCAGCCAATGCAACCTGCTTCTCACGCACAGCAGCGCGGCCAGAGACGGAGCACAGAGTAACAGGGAGCCGGTGAAGGTAAGAAGGATAAATTAGGATTAGTGGGAGTAGGTTGGAGGTGTACTGACATTTGGGATTAGTGAACTTGCAAACTCAATGTCATCACCACACAGTAATATGACCCAGATAAACTGTGATAGCGACCTGCACATGTTTCCTGAGGTGACTCCAGTTTGATCCTCTTTGAAACAAACACGCACACCCTGTGTGCTGCATATAACATTAGGCTTTAGGGTCTTTAAACCAGCTCCAGGCTCCTCCTGACTGCCTGAATGCAGGAAGGACACGGACAGACGCTGCTGCAGCAAACAGATGAGGTTTTCCTCAAACACACCTTGTATTTCATGAACTTAAAAAACATTAGTTGAACAGCCTGTATAAAGATACACTTCTAACTCAAGAAACATCATCAGGAACCACAGCTGATGATTATTCCCTGACCCTTCACATTGACACATACATATTTGGTCATTTAGTAGAATGTTTTGTTCAAGGTGACAGCTCGCTCCAGGCCACCACAAAACAATAAGGTTATTGAAAAGATGCAGAATAATCATTTGTCTTTTCTCTATGAAACTGCCTTTGTGGAATCAGTTTCAGCAATGTGGAGATTTGATGATTTCTGCCACAATATACTGAGTCTCTTTGGGTTTTAGAGTGTTGGCTGCACAAAAGAAGATAAGACGTCATCATCAGCTGTGGGAAACTGCCAAGGATAGTTTTACTGTGGATTAAGAAAAAAATGACATAGTACTAGTAGTAAACTGCTTGTTGATGAACGTAATGTAGTTTTCAAAGAGACACGGGATACAATGCAAACTCTATAATAATATCATGTCTATAATATGTGACATTTGTCCTCTGCTTGTACTCATGCAGTCTGCCCTGGTGTTGGATGATGAGGTGATCTTCTGTCTCACCGTCTCATTGGACAAGCTGCCAGCCAACACACTCAAAGCAAAGGTCAGACACAGCTGCTTAGATAAGGGTTGAATGAAATGAACAAAATCGCTGTCAGGTGATAACATTTCCAGAATTACAAGACAGTGAAGGAGACAGTGTCTTTCTTTAAACATGACTTCAAATCTAGTAAAGTCAGTCAAGTGAATCAGAAATGTGGAGCAGCATAGATCAAACAATAAAGTTCAGAATTTCAGCTTTTATCTGATGCTGCTGTACAGTATGTACACATAGATATATTAACAACAATATCAAATGACCCATATTTTAGTACTGGAATATGTGACTGAACTGTTACCAAACTGAGATTGGTTGGGTTGGTTTTAAAACAACAACAACTAGTTCTAGATGACTGCTCTTTGGTTTTAAAAGTGAAAATGATAAATCCAATGAAAAAACCAGAGGACTGAATAAACTACTTTTATACTATTATACTTATACTACTACTACTATCAATTTGGAATGTCCTGAAAAAGGAAAGGAACCACTGATGCACTGAGCAACACAAGCATTGTGAGAGCTGTAATGAGGGTATCACAAGCCCCCTTTTCAAGACTGCACTGCTCTGATCTGTACTTGCTGCCAAGGTAACGTTGGCACATTTGCACTGATTTGCACTCCACCGTACAGAGAAATAAGTGTGAAGACCTTAGGAATCCTTCTGTGGAGCCTGTAGTGGAATACAGTATAAGTGTGTGGTCCTGTTGTGTGTTTGTCTCTCTCTGTGCTGTTAGATCACAGTAACAGTGTGGAAGCAGGAGGAGGAGAAGGTGGAGGTGATGGAGCATGGATACCTGACCCTTCTGCAGCTGCGGAGTCCAACACACACCTTCAGACAGGACCTGAACACCTTCAAGGCGCAGGGTACACTCTCTCTTAAAGACTTCCAGTCATTTGTAGTTGGAAACCTGCAAACTGGAATACAGTATAAATCAGTTCCAGTGGACTCTAGACTTCATGTCATTAGTGTTGTCCAGTCTGTGTCAGTGTCTGGTGGTTTTAACTCTCGTTTCCATTCCCAGTCAGCACCATCCTCACAGTTCTTCCACCTCCCAGTGTGCAGTGTCAGCAGATGACCGTCTCTGGAAAACACCTGACTGTCCTCAAAGGTTGTCCACACTCACAAACATGCACACGTACATCTTTAAAGATACAGCTTAGTTAACACCTCCCTGCCACCAAGCTGTTTATACCTGGACTTTTTCCACTGTGTCATGTCAGTCCTTTCTTAAAACGCAGTAATTAGCAGAGAATGACAAATGAGCATAGTGCAGTTTCATTAAGGATTCATAGATCCCTAATTAGAATGACTGGACAACCAGCTCATCACTAATGAGTTTCCTCCACCATCTTTCCTCAGTGGTAAACTGCAGCTCTAAGGAGGAGGTGTGTGTCAGAGACGTGAAGATCCTTCCTAATTATAACTCTTCCTACCTCCCCATGATGCCTGATGGCTCTGTTCTCATAGTTGACAACGTGTGGTAAGTTTCTCTCATGTTGTGGAAGATGTCCAAGTCAGGAGTTCTGTGTTGTGTCTGCTAACAAACCTGTTCTGCTAACTGTTTGTTTCCACTTCCTGCTAAAGCCACCAATCGGCTGAGGTCACCATGGCTTCGTTCTGTAGGATGGACAGCGAGTCATCACGTTTACCCAGCACGCTCAGCGCCCTGGAGGAGCAGAACTTCCTGTTCCAGCTGCAGCTACAGAACAAAGCAGAAGACGACTCGTGTGAGGTGAGTATTCAGTCCTTCTAAAGTATCTCATCTCACAGTTTGTGAGCATGTAACCTGAGCTTTAGCCACTTACAAAGAAGAATGGCAGAAGAGGACAATGTTCACATGTTCAGAGCTGATTGAGTGATTTACTGTGAAAAAACAGAATTAGTACTCTACATTCTGTGTCTGAGTTGGATGTATGAAGTTGTGTGTTGTTAAAGTTTATTGTGTACATCTCTGTAGGGTTTGGAAGTGCCGCTGGTGGCTGTGTTGCAGTGGTGCGTTGCAGCACTTCCCTTCACAAGGTAAGGGGTTAGGGTTCTCCTCTACTCTTCAGTGTTTGGAATGTAACCATCTAGCACATCTTTCTTTACTGTTGTACACAGACTGAAGACAAAAGTAGACTCATTGTTTGTGGTTTGTGCCTTTCAATCTAAAAGTCTTTATTCCAGCAGTGTGTTTTGTGGTGTAGAAAGCAGAAAAACATACTTCACATGCTATTTGTTTTTATGTATGTGTGTTTTGTCTGTGATCATCAGACAGTTTGGGAATATCACAGCAGGAGATGCTGGTAAAAAGTTTGCAGAGTTAGTCAAACTGTGAAATACTACTTTGCTTTGTCTCCAGATACATCTCTAGTTGTTACTCGCTGCCCAGTGTTCGCTTGGATCGTCCTCGGCTAGTGATGACAGCTTCCTGTCCCAGTGCTGTCAGGCCTTTGGAGCATTTCTGGGTAAAATACACCCTGCTGAACAACTTGCAGGACTTCCTGGCTGTCCATCTGGTCTGGAACTCTGAAGGTGAGGTACATATATAGTTTGTTGACACAGTCTCTTTACTGCTGTGCAAAACGAACTGAGAAGAGTTGATTGTGTTATTTCGAGCGGAATGATCAATAATTTTGTAAATATCCTTGTTCCTAGCATCCTTCACTTTGATGATAACAGTTACTCTGTTCTTCTTTTAAACATACACTCTCAGTTAAAAAAGTGGAAGTACGGTAAAAGTGAAAGGTTACAGTCACAGCTGAGTGGGATGATCACAGAGGAGAAAACTGATGATCATCCTGTTTCAGTGTACACACCTTCATTTCATGCAGAGAGGCCTGTACGGCTCTGGGAAAGTTTCACTTTTGTGTTGACGACCGGTTTTCCTTGCATCAGTCTGTGTTGTTCTGATGGAGCCTGAACACAGACTTCATCTAACTTCTTATTCTTTCTCCTTACTGTGCTTCACTCCCCAACACTACCTATCATACCCTCAGTCCAGAGAGGAGCTGAGCAGGACTCTGGCGTAGGAGCAGTGGTCTGCCAGTCTCCCCTCAACAACCTGGGACAGTGTAGGAAGGGCTCCACTCTGTCCTTCACTGTGGCCTTCCAGATCCTCAGGACTGGACTTTTTGAGGTACAGACTGATTTAAGCTGTTTTAACATATGCACTCTAGCCAAAGTCTGTAGAATCAGGTCTGGACACATAGAGCACAAAGCAGGAGAAAGCACTGGTGACATGTATTCTCATAGTCCGTTTGATTTCAGGGCTGGAGGGTGGTCACTGTGTAAAGCATGCAGGAAGAATGACGTATAAATAAAGCTGATTTGAATTGAACATGCATGGATGGTAAACAGCAGGACAAGAAGCTAGAGTTTTCCAAGCTGCTTTCACAACTGCAGCAAACTTCCCAACACTGTCCATTCTTCTCTTGCTGGTTTCTCTTTATTCATTGTTGTGAAATGATTTGCTACAGCGATACTTCTCTTTTATTTTGTGTCTTTCTGTCGGACCCCACGACAACACCGTAGCTGAGCCAGCACATGAAACTGAAGCTCCAGTTCACAGCCTCTGTGTCCACTCCTCCGCTGGAGCCTCAGTCGCCACTGGGGAAGTCTCCGTCATCGAGGGAGCTGCTGGGCCGATCTCACAGCTTCTCCCACCAGCAGCCGTCCAGGTCACACCACTTCAGGTACGGAGGATCACAAGTGTTCTGTTAACTGTGGATATAGTACAAGAGAAAAGAAAGCCATTTCACATCACTTATTTCCTGTGAAATGCAAACTGACATTGTTCTGTGTAGATTAGAAGCTTCTTGATCACTATGTCACCTTAACGTTAGAAAGTGCAGTGTGTATCACTTTACATCAGGATGGACGGACACGTTTCTGTCATCATATATGTGACACGGTGTCTCTGCTGGCTCCAGGTCAGGCAGTGTGATGGAGACATGCAGCTCCACACCTCCTGTAGGATCTCTGATGAGTCGAGCCCTCTTCGTGCCCTCCGAGCACACGCTCATTTCTCTGGAAAAAATTGCCAAGAGGGAGTGTAAGGTGTTAGTGCTGGAAGCAAACCAAGACAGCAGGTGAGTCATCCCCTGCACAGTGTCCCAGGACGTGCTTCCTGGTCACGACTGGACTTGTTTGAGGTCATTTTACCCCTGCAGGCTTCATACTTTGTAAGAATGCTGGTTATTAGTGACTGGATTGCTGTTTCACATGCTTCTGTTCATGTTCAGCAGGGACGCCTGAAGAAATGTGGATGACATTTCTACAGGCTGATCTGAAGGTTGTGTGCAGAGGTTCACCAGAGGGAACAGTAGAGACTGAGTTGTTTGTTTAGTGCTAAACACCTGAGCAGAAGAAAAGTGACATTTATGCAGGAAGCTACAAAAACACTCAAACGTTTCCATTCCATGCATTATGCATTGCTATTCTTGAAATTAGATTGTAATACTGACAGCTACAGGTTGCTTTGAATGTGCATGAGTGTTACTGGAAATCCGTGTATCCAGGCAGCAGATGAGTGATGTGATTTCTCTTCTATCTTGGGCTGATTCTTCAGATATGATTGACAGATGTGTAATTGTATGGAGAAAGGAGAAAGTAGAGTGCTGAGCTGGACCTCATTTGTGTGAGGAACAGGACTGGTTTTAGTTTTATGACACAGACAATTCTTAGTTTTGTTTTTCCCATTCATGTGAACGCCTCGAGGAGATTTCTTCAAAATTGCCAATAAATTAAATTTTGTTGGTCAAAGGTCAACGTTACTGTGACCTTACAGCTGTTCCATACAACAACAGTAACAGATTTTCCACACTGATTACAGTCTGCTGAAACTAAGTGAAACCACTTAAAGCATGTTAAACCAGCCGTTTCTGTTTTTTCCCCTCAGATGACCTGGAGAGGTCAGAGGCGTCACTCTTCACCTGAAGGAGACGTTCAGATAGAAACTGTGCTGCAGTGGTTGATCATTTCGCTGGATGAGTTACCTCGTTTCCTTCACATCAACATTTCATTTTATCTTCAGTCATTCCTGCACATTTACTAATATTTCCTGTTTTATATTTAATGGCAGCTCTTTGAAAGAAGCTAGGCTAGCAGTTTACCCCTCTTTGCAGTCTTTGTGCTAAGCTAAATTAAAGTAGTTTCTGGGGAAAGCAGCAAAGATGTAACTGTATTAATTAAGTGGTCTGAACACGTCGAAGGTTTGCACTTTACAGTTTCGCTCTTTGAGAAGATTGTTTTTAGAAGTGGGACTGGTCCAGTCTGACACAGTCTTTAAGTCTTTACACTGGCTAATTCACTTCATCAAACTGACTGATTATGTATTATTAATGCTAGACTCTTTTTTTTTATCTTGGGAATCAGGTTTAAAGGTGATCACTCACTCCAGGGTTCTTCACTGTCTTTTACATTTCTCACTATTTTAAGATTTCCTTCATTAAGTAGTTGTCACAGAGATTCTTAACACTGACACTGTAAATCATCACAGTCTGTGGTTACGTCAGTGAACACTTTTTTTACACTTTCTAGAATAAAACATCACTGTACAGTCTCTGGAGGAAAATGTGTAAAGAAGTGTTAACGGCACCTTTATCAAAACTGACATTTGAGTTTGAATAAGCTTTTAAAGAAGACGACACAATGGCTGCAAATGAGTTTTGTATTTTTTTTTGTATTTCAGATAAGCTCTAGGGTGGCCAGGACACATCAAAACCTGAGCTGAGCAAGTTTATTATGGAGAGAATAGAAACAGTTAATTGTTAATGACAGTTGTTCAGCTGAACATCTCCACTCGTGGTAATTTTAAATTTTTTCCAATAATTACAACCAAATGATAGTCTTTTTATTAGGGACATTGTTTTAAATTTACCAGAACCTGTCAGTATCACTCTGTGAGACCAGTAAATGAAACAAGCGTCACCAGGATAACTCGGGTAGAATCAAGGTGTGGATGGAAATATGTGAAAACTGCATCATAAACTGATGATTGTGACCTGGTGTTAGTGGAAACACATAACGTACCTGTGGTGACTGTGGTTTACAGTCTGTAGAATGTGAAGTTCATATATTTTCTAGCTTTGTGCTGCAGCTTTGCTGACTTCACACACTTCACCCACACATGAAGTCGATGTGAAGCAGGACCACAGTGTTGATGAGCTTCAGGCAGAGTGATGGGCTCACTTTCTGTAAATGCAGTGTGTACAATTACTATGAAGACTGGAAGTTGCAGTATCCTATGAAATAAATGTCTTCTCTGTTCTTCTGCTCATTAGTATTTGTCTTCATATTTCCAAGTGTTCTAATCTGAGGTTCCCAGAGCCTTTAAGAAACCACTTTGTTTTCTGTAACTGACTTTTCATGTTTCATGTTGGGGACAATGTTGAACTGTAAGACTGTTGTACACTGGACACACACTGGACACACTTTCCAACAGCAGTCAGATTTCTGCTATTGCTGAACACAGTTGCTGTTTTGAAAAAAAGACAATCTTTCCGTGTTCTTTCATTCTAGCCTCACCTGTGACCTCTAAATTGTTTTGTCCAGCGTGATAAAGACTTTTCAGTGTCACTTGTCTTCTGCCTCCTGAAATGACGAATAAAGTTTTGCTTGACAATGTGATGTCTTTTTAGATCTCTTGTTATTTACACTATGAAATCAGACAATTTAGTTCAGTTTGCTTACATTCTAAATTTACAACTAGGAAATAGTAGTTTTAAATGTTTTCTACCAGATTTATAGCATTTTGGCAGGGGGGGGCAATGAACATGCCAAGTGTGGGTTTTATCAATTTTGCCTTCCCTACACAAAAATAACAATGTATAATGATCAGTATTGTTGAAAATCGGTTACATATCTCAGACTCAGAATAGTATAAAAAAAAACAGTTGCACAGTGAAAATCTAGAAAAATGTCATATGTTAAGTGCATTGTGCAAACAAACTGGAACTGAACTGAACTCAAAAGTAGTTGTTAGTTCAAAACATTATGCAGTACAAAACAAATACTCTAAGGAACTACAGACTTGAGTCTGTAGGTAGACACAAACAAGTTGATCTGTTCTGATTTTTAATGTAAAATACGTTTTACAAATATTCACATAGAAGAAGCTGCGCTGGAGAAGAACATTTATCAGCTAATTCATAAGCTAAAGAGGACAGAGAAAAGTAGTTTCCTGACACCATTCTGTCATCCCTTTATTATAGTTTTTGGTGGTGCAACTTTAACCAACTGGAGGAAACGTCTGGATTGTTTTTTAAACAATGAAAACACTAAGTGCTTATACAGTGCATAGTGTTGATCAATAAAGTTTAATAAAGACACACACTTTTTATTTTCCACTTTCATTACAAAAAAAACATACACACTTAAAGCGCAGACATTTTCTCTTCCGTTAAAATCTTCATAAGTTAAGAAAGCAGTATGTGAACATATGAGTGGTACAACAGTCACCAGACACAACACTTTCACATGAGACATGTTGAATTAGCTTCACTACAGAACAGGTTGTCATCACATGGTGGTCACTCTTTCCTTTTTCTGATCATCCATGTTTGTGTAAGGAACACCTACAAGAGGAAGAAGATGGAGATCAGAGCTGCTTTTACACACACAAATACTAAATCTCTGTTCGCTGTAGTGATCGTTCTTACTTGTTGATTTCATGCTGAGTTTTTGCTCCATCTTCTTTTTCCTGTGAAGAGACGCATGTGAGGTGAGATCATGACAAACAGAGCACGTTTCTGGAGGTGAGTGCAGTGGATTTACAGATCAGTGGTTAAGGCAGAGTGAAATCAGTCAGTGAATCAAACCCTTCCCGTCCCAGTGCTGATACAGTTTGCTCCCAGAAATTCATCCAAAAAAGTGAGTAACTGTAACTTTCTCTCACCCACTGTGACATGAATGCTGCTTCTGAATTACATAAACCTGTGACCTGGAATGAAAATGAAACTTTTTCTTAACAGGTCACATCCCTGCTGCTGAAAATACACAAATTCACATGGTGTAACCCCGTCCTGTCCTGTGTGGACATGTGAAGGGTCAGCAATCATCTCACACACACACATACGTCTATACACCACAGAATCAACTGAGACTCACTTGGATTTCCGTCTGCAGACACACACGACGGTGGTGACGATGACGATGACAGCTACTGAGACCAGGACGGCGATCACAATAATCCACTTGGTTTCTGTGACAAGTAATTATTCTTATTAAAAACCACTCTTTATTCACGTTTGCTGCATATTTCTCTTTTCCTGCTAGTTAACGTGTGCACATTCTGCAGGCCGTACCCAGTCCTCCTCCACTCTTTGTTATCTCCCCCTCACAGTTTGGGCCCTCGAAGCCCTCAGCACACTGACAGGTGTAGGCGCTGTCGTTGACCTCCTTACAGGTTCCTCCGTTAAGACAGGGGTAACTGAGGCAGGGACTCGCTGCAACACAAAACATTTGTATGCATCTCAGTATGAGTATCTTTCCACATGACTTTATTTCCTAAATGAGATATGTGATGTTACACACACACACACATTTGTGGCAGTCCCGCTTGAAGTCAAAGACGATGCAGATGTAACCGTCCTGGCAGGTCTTGGGTTGACACACAGCACCAGTGCTGGTGCATTCACATGACTGAGCACAGTCCTCAGTCACAAACCTCTCATTCAGCTGCAGGATGGAGGGAGAGAAGAGAGAAGGAAATTACATTGAATCATCACATCATCACACCACCGAGACACACACACACACACACACACACACACACACACACACACACACACACACACACACACACACACACACACAC
>JAUYWH010000010.1:16599029-16620660 GCA_034779795.1 Ctenopoma multispine | reverse complement strand
CACTGTCGGAAGCTAAGAGAAGATCATTGGTAACTTTAACGAGTGCTGTTTCTGTACTATGGTTTACTCTAAATCCTTACATTCTAAATAGTTAGGATTTCATTTGACCTTTAACCTGCCAGGGAAGTGAGCTAGTGGGGACCTACTGATGTCACAGATCTCAGCTTCCAGGGCAACAAAAGCTGCTGTCTTTTAAATTCCTGCTGTATGTATGAGCCTGTGTGTGTGTGTGTGTGTGTGTTTAACTTACCCAGTGGGCTACATTCATACTCTCCATTTTGAAGCTGGCAGCTCTCAGTGGTTGGTTTGCAGCTGCTGTTGCGACACTGGATCAAACCTCCACTATGACACACACACCTCTGCTCACAACCCTCCAAGTACCAGTCATCGCCCACCTAACAAACAAACAATGCAAGTTATACCTGCATCATTTACAGACCATCACTCTGATCTGAGTGTTCAGCTTGAGTCTTCTCTGTCAGTCTTACAACTGGTGATCAGTACACTGTGATGTCACTGGGCTGCAGCCCTTGATGCCATCGTTACAAAATGCAAGAGGAAAACACTCCAGAGCACTTGTGCATCTCCCAACACAGATTACACACAATCATATTTCTGACAAATATGCTTTTCATCAACTGCAAAATTGAACAAATCAATCAGGCTTTAGTTATTTTCCTAACTTTAGCCTTGTTATCGTGTGAGCATACAGTTTGGAGGATGACAAGAGAAATGAAATGATGATAGTCACTGGGAGATTGTTCCCACTTACAGGGTGATAGGATCCACTGGTGTCCACACAGCCACAGTCTTTCACGGCCACACACTTGTCGTTGCTGAGGATGAAGCCCGGGTTACACTCACAACCTTCCACACACACGTCCTGACAGCCCGGCGGTCCGACCACACCCTGACACGTCTCTGGACACGAACTCACGCACAGAGAGTAGGAGCTGTTGGGAGGACAGGACAGAGCTGCATGGAGGAACAGAGGGAGGGACAGAGAGAAAGAGGATGATCAAAGGCATGTTACATGTGTAGGACAGAGACAAAGACAGGTGAAAGGAAGAGCAGTAGCATTAGGATAAAGATGGTTGTTCAATTGTCCAACATGGACTTCTCTGCTACACAGGTTCACTGATTCAATTGGATGCTACATACTTTCAACATTTGAGCAGAGATATGATCAAATATTCACATTCTCTACAGTAATTAATGAAAAACTAATGATCACGTCAGTCATGAGAGGACACGTCCTGTGGACATGATCGTCATCATCACAAACGGAGAAAACAACAAAGTCTTTGGAGACTGAAGCTTGGCATTCTAGGATATGGAGACTTACGGCAGAAGTCTGGAGTCCTCCACTGGTGGACTTTGGCTCCGGCGCTTTGGCAGGCGTCAGTGTAGGCCTGGAGCTGGTCACAAAGTACATGCTGCTGACCATTGAACTGACACATGTCATACACACAACTCTGGAAGAATGGAGTGGGATTCACCACGTTGATACAGTCCCTGGAACACAGAAGATCACTCACTCAGTTAGAAGAGGAGAAGGCTAAAAGAAAGTCAGAAACAAGCTAAATGTCTCCTGTGTAACTACATGTGAGGAGGAAAAGTATAGTGACTATTAACGTAAACATTTAAGAATAAAAACACATGTCCATTTTGGTAAATACTCCTCCGTTTATTCATATTTTAGCCCTGTAGCTACTCTTTCTGATGTATGATGCTTTTAGTGCAGTGCCCCCGATCTGCTGTACACTTCTTCCTCTTTCGACTGCTCCCTTTAGGTGTTGCCACAGCGCATCATCCGCCTCCATCCTCAGTATATTCACTATTCCTCCTCTGCACATGTCCAAACCATCTCAACTTTCACTCTCTAACTTTGTTACATCTGCTGTACATCCTGCAGTCCAACAGCTTAACATCCACTTTCTCACCTGAAGGGTCCAGCAGGGTCTTTCATTTTGCCACATTTGTCTGGTTTCACCACCTCAGCTTCAAGTTTGGGGTCACAGTCTGGGTCAGGCTTGGTGCCCGCGGTACATCTGATCAGTACAAACACAAGAGCCGGGTCACATTCCATTTCTAGAATCAACAGATCTCTTTACCTCATTTATCCTCGGATGTTAAGGCAGGTAGAATTCAGACAGCTAGTGTTACATCTGAGTTTTGAGTCTGACTACAGCAATGGGACATTCACATGGAAATGTTTCAACTGCGTAAACTCACGAGTCATCCTCATCCTCCTCTGTCTGCCAGCTGTTCCCAAAGTCATTGACATTTCCTACCAGAGAGCCGTCTGGTTTGGTGAAGTCGTTGTTTGGGTTCCCGTCGTAGTCCCCGCAGAGACCACACATCAGATCATGGTAGGAACTGAAGGGATGACAACAAGAAGTTAAGAGATGACACTAGTAGTTAGGACATAACCAAAGTATTAGAGAAGTTGGGACATGGCTGTGTATGTAAAAAATCATCATTATTTTTAAATTTGGAAATGTTAGCAACAAACGTTGCATATTGTTCTGTCTTATGTGTGTGTTTGGTCAAATCAAAGACACAAATGAAATGGATTTGTTTGAACAAGGCTCTACACCAACCTGGGAACTGTGATCTGGGCGTAATGGTTTCCATCCCAACGCACCCGCAGGCCAAAGGTTGTCTGCAGGGTGATGTACTGACCAGCAAGACTGAGAGACATCAGGGCAGAGGGGGAGTGGGGGAGGGCCACCCGCAGTCCATTGACCTGCCAGACAGAAGGAGGGAAACAGGACATCAAGACAATAAAGCTACAGGTACAGTTTTTACTTGTTTCCTGTCAGATTTCAGTTTGATGCATCACAGATCATGAAAGACCAACAGGCCAACAGACAAACATTTAGATGTTCAGCTGCCTCGTCATAAGATGACAGAATTTGCTAGTTCACTAAATCAGAGGAAATGTGTCTGTGTGTGTGGGACACATGTATATGCAGACACTGTGCACTGGTGTAAGTCCTGCCCATACTGACCAGCGTCTTCCTGCTCTTCATCATGGTCACAGTGATTCCATTCACAGTGACGTAGAGCTTTCTGAGGTAGGACACACCTGACACTCCTCTCTCCTCATTCTTCCCCTCCACTGAGAACCAGGGACCTGCACAGAGAGCACAACAGCAAACACTGTTTCAGGAATAATCACAGACACTGACAATTACAAACACAGAATCTTTCCTAGATTCATTTTACTTTGGCACTTTGGCAAAAATCTGTTGAATCTACATGAAAATGACACACACTAATAAAAAAAGTTCAGACTATAGTGATACACATGTTTTGTTCTATTGATTTACTTTCCATAAAATACTACATATGATGATGTGTATCTTTCCAATGACCTTTGACATTCTACATTTTAGGCACTGCATGTCAAGATGGCTTTGTCTCTGTGGCCATATTTAAGCTCACACTAGACACTTTAATACTGACATTATTTTCTTTAATACTGACTGAACAGAAGAACAGGACTAAAATGACTGGATATGTACGACTATTCAAATACCTATGGCCTAGGCTGTACATAAAGGTCTCTGCTTGTTCCTACCTGTGTTGTTCCTGCAGGTTCTGGCCAGTGTGTAGGTACATGTTCCCATGAAGCTGTAGAACTTCTTGTCAAAGGTATTGTAGTGAGGATCTCCAGAGACCACACAGTCCTGAAAGCCTGAGACAGAGAGGAACGTCACACTCCAACACTGCTGAGCTAGCTGAGCAGCTCCCTGACTGTTTTCCTAAACTTAAAAATCTCAGTGAAGCAGTGACTGACATAACATGACGTGACTGACTCGTTTGGTGTTTACGCACAAATCTCCTGTTGACAGAAACTTTACATATTCTCACAACATCAGCTCCACAAGTAGAACTACTATAAACACAACACAAGACACATTGTATCAGGGAGATTTCTAAAATATTTTACATACACAAAGCTGTTACAAAGAGTTTGTCTATGCAAAAATATGTCAAATCTGTCTGTATTCAAAGCTACATCGTATTCACTAAAGTACTAGAGGACAAGCTGAACATTTCCTCATTTGAACAAAGAAGACAGAGACCGATGATTTTATTAACATCTAACCATTACAGCTGAGAGTTATAGTATATACGTATTTATCGTGTAGAATAGAGACAACAAAGCTTTTCACAAACTCTCAAAGATCTTATAGGGTAGAAGCTAATGGAACTAGCATTGTTAGAAACAGCTAAGTTCAGTTACAAGTTACCAAGCTAAGAGTAGCCCTTTAGATTTGAACTTACTGGTGGGATAGCAGCCCAGCTCTCCCTCCTGCAGTTTACACTCGTGCAGTGGGGGGCACTCAGAGGCCACGCAGGTAACAAAGGGAACATCACACCTACACTTCAGCTTACAGTCGTCCACATAGAACTCCTCTCCAGGCTGAGACACACACACACACACACACACAAACAAGTTGAACAGTGGTAGCAGAATCACAAACTTTATTAATGTGAGTGAAAAACTGAGGTGACTGGAGCAAATAGTGTCCAACATTGCTGTTGGCTTCGATGCACACTTCCCTCCGTACCTCATAATACTGGCCGTTGGTGTGGTTGCAGCCACATGAAGTCTTCTTGACGCACTTGCCAGCACTCAGGACGTAGCCCGGATCACACACACAGGCCTCTGAGCAGGGTCCACTGCAGGAGGGAGGTTTCCCAGAACATGTCTCCTGACAGGAGTCTGCACAGGGCTCATAGTGACTGTTGGGGGGGCAGCTCAGAGCTACAGGAAGGATGGGAGGCTGAAGTTAGTGAGAGCAAACAGAGCCACATGCTGGACACATTCACAAGCACTGGGATTTTATACACATAAGAAACTCAAATAATGATCAAACAACATTGTGAACTAATTAACGTTCAAACAAAGTTGAGTCTGAATGTAGTTTTAATACTTTTCACTTGATGATTTCTCACATTTCATCAGCACTAAAACATTCTCCATCATCAATCTAGTTCAGACTTGTGTGTTAGCTCCTAAGTTACTTGGAGTTGGCTGGGATTCCATTCAACTCAGAAAGTTCAAATAGTATCTCAAATAAGAAACTTTACTGCTTATCCCGTCTTATCTTCCCTACATCCCTCCTTCCTCCTACACAACACTCACGGCAGAAGGTTTCGTTCCTCCAGGCTCCGATCTTGACGCCACGGTCCTGGCACTCGTTGACGTAAGCTTCAATGGCTTCACACAGAATGGGCTTCGCTCCATCCAGCTCACACAGGTCAAAGACACAGTTCTTGAAGAAACTCTAAAACACAGACAAACACACACAAACAGCTTGTTGACTTATTTCCCACTTCATCTGGTACTAGAGACTTTGTGAATTCTACGTTACATTTCTATGATGGAATAAATAGAAGACAAGTGTATATGTGTGTGTGTGTGTGTGTGTGTGTAGTTACATTGGGGTTGATTTTGGGGTGGCACACAGCAAATGGACCCTTTTTGTCCAGCAGGATTCCACAGTATCCAGAGCTCTCATATATTTCCTGCTTTCCTTCATCACACCCAGGGATGGTGGTGTTGGGTTTCTTATTACACCTGTTGATACAGACGCTCAGATAGAGAAGCTCTGTGTCTCAGGAGTACAACGGAAAGACCAGGGTTCCTCAAGAACTAAACATAGCTGAGAAAATATGAGACACACTGTATGAATATCCATTCAATACTTACTCTGGATCAGTGTTCCAGCTGTGTCCAAAGTCATTGGCATTGCTGGTCAACGATCCATCGGGTTTACGGAAGTCATCTCTGGGGTTTCCATTGTAATCTCCACACAGTCCACAAAGTTTGTTCTGATAGCTGCACATGACAACAGATCAGCAAGTTAGTGACAGCAACAATTAGGTTTGTTACATCTGGCTACGTGTCCACCAGTGTTCTGTATTTTGGGGTCAGGCTGCAGGGAAAGAGACATTGTCCACTGATAGCATGTGTTCAGTCTTCACTCACTCTTTGATCACTTTGATGTCCATGAAGTGGTTTCCATCATAGCGAACGGTCACACCAAAGTTCATGGACACAGTGTAGTGCACTCCTGACTTGAACACAGAGATGCCACTGACTGGACTCACTGGCACATTTACATTGGTGCCATTCACCTGTATACAGAAACCAGGTGTGAATAACATCAGTGATTATTTTTAAGACTCTTTATGAAAAGAGTTTTCACTAGCTATTAACACTACCCTCTTTTGTCAACCTGTCATCATGTTAGTTGAACAACAGTGTAAGCTCATGTTTTACCTGCACAGTGCCACCTTTGAGAATGGAGATCTTCAACCTGTGTACATACACATGTACAGCTTTCACATAGGAAATGGTGGGCGTGTTGTAGCGATTCTCATTGTCAGCATGGACCTCAAAGTCTGGTAGAGTGCTTTCATTGCAGAGCCCAGACATCAGATAGCTACAGTTCCCCATGAAGTTGTAGTTGAGCTTATCGAAGGTGGTGTAGTGGGGATCACCACTTGATATGCATGTGGACGTATCTAGGAGAATAACACAAGAGACATGTTTCCTGACCTGACCAGTAGTATCAAGATGAAAAAACTCTTAATAAGCCTCAGCCTCAGTCTTTATGAGAAGGTCAGTCTGAAGCAGGACGCCTTTACTGAACACCAGCCACTCTGGTCACAAATGACAAACACAAGAAGTCAGCAGACACTATTACCTTTAGGATAGCAGCCTGCAACACCATTAACCTGGCGACACTCTTCTGTGGGGTCACAGGAGTTATCAACACATTCCAGAGTGTAGTTCCCTACACAGCGACACAGCTTGGAGCAGCCGTCTCCAAATATGATCTCACCAGGCTGAAACAAAATTGAACAAACGATCAGTACTGCTGGACACTATGTCACATACATACTAATTAATATGTAGTTCTAGTGACAAACAGCAGGTACTGAATATCACAAGCACTACACAGTACAGTGGCATCGTTTTACTAAACATTTCCATTATTGACCTCATAATAATTATTCTGGTCATCCAGACAGCCACATGTCTCCAGGGGCACACAGCGACGTCCCTTGAAGACAAACCCTGGTTTACAGAAGCAGCCGCTGATACAGGAACCAGAGCAGTTGGTGGAGGGTTCCATACAGGTGGGGATACAAGCTGGACCACAGTCTATGTACTCTGCATCAGGTGGGCATGGTTCTGTACAGCAGAATAAAAGGAATGTGTTCATGGAAAATTAAACAATAGAGAAGAATATAAAAAAGAGAGACTATGGAATATTATTGGAAAACTCTGATTAAAATATATCATACTTGGTGTTGTTGTTCCTGGAGTTGTTGGTTTAGGTGTAGTTGGCCCTGGAGTTGTTGGTTTAGGTGTAGTTGGCCCTGGAGTTGACGGTTTAGGTGTTGTTGGCCCTGGAGTTGATGGTTTAGGTGTTGTTGGCCCTGGAGTTGATGGTTTAGGTGTTGTTGGTCCTGGAGTTGTTGGTTTAGGTGTAGTTGGCCCTGGAGTTGTTGGTTTAAGTGTAGTTGGCCCTGGAGTTGACGGTTTAGATGTTGTTGGCCCTGGAGTTGTTGGTTTAAGTGTAGTTGGCCCTGGAGTTGATGGTTTAGGTGTTGTTGGTCCTGGAGTTGTTGGTTTAGGTGTAGTTGGTCCTGGAGTTGTTACCGGTGGTGAAGGAGTTGTTGGCTGAACTATAAGTGAAAGATAAATTTCTCTCCATGAAATATTTCTCACTGGTACAGTTAATACAAATTACAGATTAATATTAATTTTCTCAATTTCTTACCTTTGCAGGTCATAATACACACAGCATCAACAGCAACATCTGTCTTAGGAGTTTCTCCATATATACCCACAATGACAAACTAAAATACATAGAAATGTGACATTTAGGTTAAAGTAATCAGGATACACATACATATATACTGAGACACACAGGGTTGTAGCATTTACCTTAATAGTAGCAGTTCCCAGGTAACGGACTGTTGCAGGCTTCCAGCCTTGACCTTGGTTCCCCCTGAGAGTGAAAAGTACAGGTCCAAGGCTTCCACCTGGTACATTACAAAAAAAATTCAAGTTTCTTTATTCATCTTGTTTGTGTTTTATTCTGTCTACAAATTTGCGATAAATTAAATCGTCACCTGCTGTAATGGTGCGGACACTGAGTTCCATGGTGGTACTGGTGCCATACAGGTAGTACTGGAAGTTGAGCTCCAGACATCCAGAAGAAGGGGTCAATAGAGGACTTCTGATCTGAGCACTGACTCCAGGGACAGCATCAAAGGAATCCAGCAACATGTAGGCACCAGCTACATATTTAGGAGTAAAAAAACAAACAATAGTGTTTAGATAAGAATAAATTGTTGAGCCTCAATGAAGATTTGTTATCTTGCTGACTGAGAAAAGTGAGAGGGGAATAATGTTAATTATTACTGTGCAGATAGAGTCCAAAGTCAAATTCATGCACATAAGACAATGTAACATTTTAATTTTTTTTTACTCATTTTGAATGCGCCTTTCTGGCATGAAAAATGACTCGGAAGAAAAAAAAAGTAATGAAAAAAAGAACCACTTACTTCCAGGTTTGGAGAAGTCATTATCAGGGCCAGTGCCTTCAGTTTCTGTTGGCCCAATCCACTGGCTAAAGCCAAACACATCAGGACTCTCAGTGTAAGTTGTCCACCCACAAAGGTCATTCAAAGTGTCAAAATCACACCCAGAAACACAAGCTGTGTACAAAACATGTAGGCAGTCAGTCATACAGCAATGAGGCTGTGTGTGTGTGTGTCTGTGTGTGTCTGTGTGTGTCTGTGCAAACTCACAGGGACATGGTCCATCAGTAATGACAATGTTGTCCAGAGCTGAGTCACAGGAAGAAGTGAGGCCTCTCTGAGCCTCAAACACGATCTATAGACACAGGGAGAATACGTTATCACCTAATAAATTAAATATTTTCCCCATAGGATTCATAAGGTTTTTTGAATCTTCAATCTCTGAATCTTGAAATATTAGATAAAAAAAAAACACTTTGCAGTGGTAAGATTAAATCAGTTCTCAGATAGGTAAAACAAGTGACAATAAGTTGTAACTCATTTGAACCTTTTCACATAAATGTGAATGTGTGTTTTGAAATTAATAAACTGGAATAAAATAAACATAAAACTATGACAAAGCAAAACTGCTAGTGGTTAAAAAAATTACCAAAATAAAATAGGAAAAAAAATTGTTGAGAACTGTTGTACTCCATATTGTTTAATTTAAGATTTTGGGGCGTTCCATAATTTTGTGTGGTATGCCAGGATGAAACAGTGTGATTTACAGTAAGTACAAAAGGTTACTAACATCAAATGCAAAGTGCAACAGAACAGTAACAGCATCTATAGAAAACAGCTTAGATTTATTGTTCAGGGTGTGACGAGTGTTATCGTGTTGTGTTATCATGGAGCTGTCTTCATGTATGTCCTGAACTCAGCACTTGTTAACAACTGTTATAAAACAACGTTAAATATATGTACTGTGCGGATATAATGAGATAAGAATTGCTTTAAAATAATCAGCACATGTCTGAGTGGACTGATTATAGTCTGACAAATCTGTGTGTTTTGTAGAAACACAAGGCTGTCTGTTGTATATTTCTCAATGTCTTTGTATCAGAAACCATACAACACTGAAAATGCACTCTCCATTCATGACCAAAGTGCCATGTGGATTGTTATCTCAGTTTTGATTGTTCAAGTAGCATCTTCAGTGACCTGCTAATACTCACGGTTATGCTTTGACTGCTGGGTTTAGAAACAGTGACAGAGCCATTCAGCCAGGATGGACTCTGGATTCCGATCTTCTTCCAGACCTCCTCCTCTGCACTGGGCCTCTTGGCCAGAACCCTCAATACATTCTGAGAATCTGAGCCATACATGTAGTATTTAAACTGGACACAAATCTGGGAGGATGATGATGACAGTGAAGGACTCAGCAGACGAGCATTCTGCCCATTAGACACATTATCACACTCATGGTAGATATAGAAGCCCTCTGCAGACAAAGAGAAACAGAAGGGAGATTTGTATTCACCTGATGATCAGAATTTTTCTATAAAACAGTTGCAAATTTACCTCAGTTATGTTCTGTAACTTATCTGTAACTGTACAGAAGTAAATAGTTTAAATAAAAAACTCATTGAAGACTGACTTCCATCTGGGTAGTCTCCACTGGGGCCAGTGCCAGGTGTTGGGGTTCGACCTTGATGTCGAGTCCAGTCACTGTGGTCGTTGGTGTCCTGGGTGAACTTGCAGAACGGTTCGCTGTTCTGGTTAAAGTCACAGGACGTCAGCACTACTGCTGGAGAAACACATACAACAGATAAAAAGAGACTGACACAGGGTTAGATAAGTTTGATAAAATAGAGAGAGAAGGCAGAAAGCAGTGATTGTTAGCCTCACAGCAAGAAGGCAGTGGGTTTCACAGTCAATAGTCTCTGGTAACATGGAGACTGTGTGAATGTGGGGGCCAACACCCTGGACCCACTGCTCTACACACTGAGCTACCATGCCACCCCTTTATGGAGTTCCATGTATGCCCTGCCTGCTAGTATCGTGCTGGATTGTCTCGGGCATCTTATATAACATTTTTTGTAAAAAAAAAAAAAAACATATCCTAGTATAGGATATTGTACAGTTTTTCCATTTGTATGTACTACTAGGAAATGTTATTGTTAGATTATGTTACACAATGATTCAGTGCAACATTTTGTATAAACGCCATTTGCCACTTTAGCATAAAATTACTTTCCCATAATGTTAATGTAGCTTTAAATGTAAAATTTTCTTTTATGGCGCCATTTCATGAGATAGCTAACACGACTTCCTTAAAGGGAACTATTAGACTATTTAATTAATACACAATGTACCACTCATTAATTAGCTAGGCTAAGTTAGGTAATTTGGGCTAACTTTGCCAGCTTTCATTCAACAAATAATATACATTTCTAAATTTATTTTGAATTAATATTAACAATAGCTAAGTAACTGTACCCCAACACTACTGTAACGCTTGCCTCCACTTTTAATGTCATCTTCAATATGAAAATGTTCTCGTCTCCAACCTCTTGTAGTTAGTTTGATAAAAGCTCAGTTGTCAGCAGCGTTAGCTTAAGTAGCTAGTGCTAGTTAGCTAGCTAACACGCAGTCCGTGCCACAAGCTGAATGATGGTGAGGATGACACAGAGCTCTCTCTTATTCAGGTTACATCTGTTTTATTCCCAGAGGAAAAAAATTTGGTCCTTCAATTAATCTAGCTGTTTTTAGTGTTCATCCCAGTTTTATACATATTATCTGTCTATTATCGACAGACCAGGGGTCTCATACGGCAGCGTATTGCTGCCACCAAGAAAAAAAAAGCTCAGTATCTCGTTTTAACGTGGTACGTATCGCGTAAAACGTAATACATTTCTCGTTTTAACGAGATAGTTTTACGTTAATACGAGATATGCTTTACGTTAAAGTAACGTAAAAGTACAGTATCACGTTATAACGTAAAAGTGCAGTATCACGTT
Organism: Ctenopoma multispine; assembly: GCA_034779795.1. Taxonomy (NCBI): domain Eukaryota; kingdom Metazoa; phylum Chordata; class Actinopteri; order Anabantiformes; family Anabantidae; genus Ctenopoma; species Ctenopoma multispine. The sequence continues at coordinate 16,609,084 of JAUYWH010000010.1, read as the reverse complement.
ATAACGTAAAGCATATTTCGTATTAACGTAAAACTATCTCGTTAAAACGAGAAATGTATTACGTTATAACGTGATACGTATCACGTTAAAACGAGATACTGAGCTTTTTTTTTTTTCTTGGTGGCAGCAATACGCTGCCATATTAAGAGGCCTTCAACAGTCCTTGAAAAGCATATTAGTTCTGTTTTTTTCTCTTCCATGCCACTTCCTAGGCTCAGAATTTGCATATTTTTGTTTGTCCATTACGTCATTTCTAAAAAACTAATCAGACATTACAATCTAACAGTTACTCAGTGCTTCAGTAGTCTTTTCACCGAATACTTTTTTACTACTTTTTACTTATACTTGAGTAATATTGTGAAGTAACCAACCCTCTAACTTGAGTAACATGAAGGAGTTTTTAATATTTTTTTAAACCTTATAATGTTTTTGGTAGAAAAAGAGAGAACTCTATTTCTTTGGAATTATAAAAGAAAAATGTTATCCGAAAATTGATCAAACAGTACAATAAATGCAAATAACAAACCTTTTAATACTAGAAAGAACCTTCTAAGGTATCTAAAAAACAATCTGGGCACAAATCAATGCAGTTGAGCTGCAGTTCAGCAGGTTGAGATGGACGAGACACCAGAGCTCAGTAAGAAAAGGTTTGCTTTAGATCTGCTTCACTTTAGCCAGTACTGATGATTTAAAATACGTCAGGATCGGCCACAATACCAGTCTTTAGGATCATCTCAAGACATCTCCAAACAGTAACACACTGATGTGACAGTATTTGTTAGTCCTGAACCATGAAGATAAAGAGCTGTAAAGAGTCCACGTCCAACCTAAGAACAATGTTCTAGAGGCAGTAGATCACATGCAGTGCTAAAGTCTCAGCTTTGTGTGAGCATGCTCTCTGTGATAATCTAAGTTCAAGTCCAAATTCAGACTCTTCTATTTGTGTGCAAATGGCAATTTCACATGTCTAAACCAACCTACCGTCTTCTCTCTGTGTTTTCTCCCAGCTGTAAAAAAGAAAGACACAAGGATAGATTCAGGTTAAACGTTTATCAGCTTTGCACCACAGAACCAATTAAATATGGACACTAATTATAATGATAATGTCATACAAGCTAAAGAGAACCAATGGTGGATAATAGGTGAATAATAAAGTGTTTTAAATTTTGAATTGAATTCACTTGAGAAAATAAAATTAAATGTAATGTAAATGAAAATTAATGTTCTCCAACCAAAAGGTAGTATTAATACTAACCCACAATGCAGTACCATACATCTGATTTATGATCAATGATCTCCACAGACATTAACATGAGATATTATTCATAGTGAGGGGCTTAGAGTGGACTTCCTCTTAACATGAATTTAACTTTACAGGTTAATAATAATTGAAACTGAACAGAAATGATGACCCTTGGTGATTTTTGGGAGGTGACTCACCTGTCTTGTGTCTGTCCTCCTGCTCCACAGCTATGCATCCATAAGAGCAAAATTAAAAACTTTGATGTATCCATAGCTAACTATTAGTTAGCACGTGAAGGAGACAACAGGACAGAGCAGAGGGCTTTATATAGCATAGGTCATTGGGGATGGGGTTGGGGGGTGTTGTGGATGCTCATTGCTGTGTCACTTAATGTTGCAAAATGTGTCAATGAGTAACTATGAGCGATAGGGACAGGGCGTGCTCTTTTTGGGTGTGGGTTTGTAGTTATGTATCTGAGCGTGTATACGTGTGTATTCTGACCTTTCAGCAGTTCATAGGTTGGGCGGGGATGCCCATCAAACACTATATAAAGACATTAGAGAGCTTGCTGTGTAATAAACAGAATACTTTGATCACATGGATGCACCTTTTCAGTATGTAATATATATTGACACGTGAAAAACAGAATAGTCATTTCTGTTGACATTTTCCTGTGTTCACATACTGTATTACTAAATCACACTAAACATACTTTTATTTGGCCCCTCTAGCAACTTAGTCACTAAGATAGTGACTAAAGTGCAGGCTGCCAACTATTGACCTCAGATCAATATGAATCCCAAAATAAAGCAGTAAAACATACAATATATTCTATATTACTTTACAAGGGGTTTCATGCATGTTTGGCTTTGCTGTTGCAATACCACCTTGTTCCTGATCTCAGCAATTACTTACTGGTACATGTCCCAATCAGTGTGAAGGTGTTACAAGTGTCTGCGACAATATTTCTGTCTGTTTCTTTTTTACCTCCACAGCTAAGATCTATGTTACGCTTTATGTTTCATGCAAAACAATGGTTATGGAATATACTGAGTTATTATATAATGTGGCTAGCAAAAAATCCTTATGCCTCAATGCATCACTGTGTTATAAGGATCTTTGGCACCTCCATTACTGTCACAATTCAACAGGGGAGCAACAAGGTTGGGATATTCCTGGTACATATTGACACCACGCAGGAAATCCTGTGTTTTGTGTTGTGAAATAAGTCACAGATACAGTTTATGGGAGGTTTTTAATCATGTCAGACACTGCCAGGATGCTGCTTCATGAAATTGTTCTGATCTTTTGCTCATCAAGTTAATAGTCTGTATGCGGATGTACACAAAACTCAGAAGTTTGCAGCTTTGCAGCTTTGAAACTTTTCCCGGGTAAAAATTTATCCTCCCCCACAGTGAACCCCTCAAGGCATCAGTAGGCTTTGTTGAGGGTAAAATGCAATGTGGTGAATTCCTCAGAGTTGCAGCAGAATTGCTCACGCAAATTAAGTAATTCTCCTGTAAGGTGGGGAACTCTGAAAATGTCGCCATTGCAAGAGTATAAGAGTATAGACTAGAACTGTGTAGGATAAGAAGGAAAACAAGGTGCTTGAAAACTGAAATTAAAGAATGTGACTTCTATAAATGCACTTATGAGTTCCTCTCTTCTTCTTGCATGTCATTAATTTTGTGTCGTCGCTCTCCTGTAGTTGTCCTTTCCTTCTCATTGTCACCTAGTGCTGTTTCTTCTTTATAATTCTGTTAAATACTATGTAAAGTGCTTTGAAACTATTTTCATTCTGGGTTCTGTATAAATAGAATTGAACAGAAAGACTGGTGATTGGTCCAGCTACAATACATTTAATACTAGCTAAAAGGCATTAGGTTTGGTTGAGGATTCAGTGTTTATGGGATTAAATGGAAAGGTGCAGCCTCTGTCTTGCTTTTCTTATGTGCTGTTTCAGCATCATCACCTTTTTAACAAGTATGTTACTGAAATGATAAGTTGTTGTCAAACTATGTTTTCCATAGCAACCGGACTGTCTTTATTTTCCATGTGTACTCTGCCCTCTGGCTCACTGCAGTGAGAAATCAGCGCTCTTACACTCCCAAGCCATATAAAAATACGTTGCACTACAATCTGACAAATATCTTAATGGAACTTTACTGTTTACTGCTTACTGTGTTGTGTTAGTATAGTTTTAGACATAGTAGAATGGTAGCTCGTTTTAACAATGCATCTGGAGGAAGTTTCTGTGTGACAAATGCTGCAGCTGCAGGGCCTACTGCTATCCCTTTTCATCACATACAGGATATCACATGTGCACACACAGCTTATGGATCTTAGAAAGGTTATTAATTAGACTTTAAATTTACATTTTGTCCCAAATACCTGTCTCCTTCTCACTCTGAAGTTACTGCTCTGTTGTTGTGTTTGTTGTAGTTGAGATGTGATAATACATAATGTTTACACATGTTTAACCAATCATGAGGAACAGCTGCTTGTAAATTACGGACAACAGTCCTAAACGCAAAAACAAAACTCGAGAGAGAAAATTGCTCACTTATGGGTTGGTAAGGTGCCATAATGGATAAGGTCATATAGTGAATCCAGAGGCTTAGAAAAACAACCAATTGAGGGTGCATAGGTTACAATACATAGTGTCTTCTCCTCAATTTTTGCACATTTTACTGTTGTAAATCTAAAATGGACAAAAATGTCATTTTTCTAGCTTAACAGTGGAGCTGTTTTAATTTTATCTAGTGTGTAACCAACTAAAAACAATGTATATCACTGTACAACACTGAAAAAAGTACAATCATTTGGATGATTCTGTTTTTACTTGTGAAAGCAGCTTGTAGAAATTAAGCATCAAGTCAACCTTTAAACTCAGCTGATTCCTAGGCGGTGACTGGACTTACATAAAAAGATAACTTCATCAATATAAAAAAATTATGAGTCAATTATGAGTTAGTGTGCATTTGATTGAGGAACTCCCTGTCTCATAAAGATACAGAGACAAACGTTTATACTGGATATCATTATGTAATCTGTATCATTTCTGAGGTGTGTGGCTTAGGGCCACAGCTCTGAGTTTGTCTGTATTTTAATGTTGTTACCATGTGTCTGTTGCAATCTTGCTCTCTGTATCATTAGACAAATTCATTAATAAAAATTCTATGTTCAAGGTTCATCAAATCCCATCCATCCCTGTTTATGAGCTGCTAATAAATGGTTTTTGATCGAGGGGAAAGATGGTGAGGAGTTATGTATAACTAGAATTATCACACTGAGGTTTTAAACTTCTTCCACACAGTAAAGCTGTAGTTTACATGCATGTCTGTCCAGACTCATATTTTAATACGTTTTTGCATAATTCTAGTTTGACAACTGTGCCAGATGCAATGAAGTTACCTCCAGGCATTTCTGTGGTATAACGTTGACAAAAAGGGGACATACATAAGGTGACAGTTGCCTCAATCTTTGAGCTTCAACCACTAAAATTAAATCATTACATATTCCAAGTGGACATTTGTGCCAAATTTGAAGACACTTCACTCAACATCTCAGCCCTATGTGGCTGCCGGATGACCCCCTCCTGGGCTTTTCTTTGCCCATTTCTAGGTGGGGGGCCTCTGGATGTCTGGGGCCCACGTCTCCTCCTCCTGTCTGCTTCATATCCTGGGGGGCAGGACGGTGGTTCCCCTCACACACTATTAAACATTTACATGGAGAAACCTTATGAACACAAGCGTGCTCACACACACAGGTGTGCACACAGGGTGTACACACAAGCATTCACACAGGTGTACAAACAGGTGCTCACAAACACACACAGTCTTCCACATCCACTGTTGCTCTGGAATATATTTTGAAATATTAGTTCTGTGCTTTGTTTAATATTTATTATTTACTGTGATTCATACAGGTGTTGGTTATTTTTTTCTCTCTTTGTCAGCAGGTACGGAAGCAGATTATCTGTTTTTTTATTTGTTTGTTTGTTTGTTTGTCTTTCTCTATCCTCTTTTTCCCTTTTCTCTCTCCCTCTTCCTCTCCCACTCCTTTCCCCCCAACTTTTCTTCTCTCTTTTTACTTACTTAAAGAGTGTGTATGTATATATACATGTATATATATATATATATATATATATGTATATATACTTGGTCATTTATTTAAGGAGGAAAACAATCCAATATTACAGATCTGTCGGTGGCAAAAGTATGTGAACCTCTAGGATTAGCAGGTTATTAGCAATTTGAAGGTGAAATTAGAGTCAGATGTTTTCAAACAGTGGTATGACAATCAGCTGTGAGTGGGCACCCTGTGTTATTTAAAGAACACAGATCTATCAAAGTGTTAACACATTTGTGCTATGACACACTTCCATTTGTGAAAGTGTATCATGGCACAAACAAAGGAGATTACTAAGGGCCTCAGAAAAGGGTTGTTGATGCTCATCAGGTTGGAAAAGGTTACAAAACCATCTCTAAAGAGTTCGGACTCCACCAATTCACAGTAAGACAGATTGTGTACAATTGGAGGAAATATATATATATATATATATATATACGTGTATATATATGTTTCATACATACGTATATGGAAAAAAAAAAGACAACAAGCTTGCTAAGTGCGGCTTCCACTATCTGAAACATTACAGTTGAGAGGATGTGACAGCAAACAATGTGGGTTAGGTTGCACTGAAGTTTTGCTAAGGGTTGAAAGTAACTAATTAGGAAATAAAGCAGAGACAACTTAAATGACAGCACTTTGGGGGGGAAGGTGACGGTGGATTACTAGGAGTGGTAGTAAATGAGTTGACTAGATAATTGGTGGGTTACACTGAAAACCAGCAGAATGATAGTGTAGAGATTAATACCAGGTATTGGATGCATGTGTCACTAATCTTAATCTGTGCTCCCCTTCCTTTGAAAGAGATGTTAAACGTGTTACACATGTCGTCAGAGTGATGGGACACTGCTGAAGATCTGCCTGCAGTTTGTTGATTGACTGATTATGGGAGAACACCTCAGAGTTTGTGGTTGGCTTTATACTGACAGTTCTTTTTACCTATAAAAAATATTGGACCCCCACCTGATTTCTTGTCTTTTTGTTTGTATGTATAATAAATCTTCAAACTAAATTTAACAAGAAAAAAAGGCTAAACATTTCATTAAAACACTAAGGAGAGGAATCAAACTGATAACTAAGTGAAAGGTTACCAAAGTTCATTGATCAGTCTAGGCATTGTTAAAAGAAAACTATTTTAAGGCTCTGTAACTCAGATCCACAGTGAGAGGCACGATCTACAAATGTAGAAGACTTGGAACAATAGTTACCCTACTGTATTGTATCTCTGGAAACACCCCTGGAGAATGCCAACCAGGTGATAAAATACTGAACCTTGTACCAACAGCACATTTCACCTCAACATTACCAACAAAGTAGGTGTGGTGTGTTAAAGCAAAACGCAGGTGAAAGGTTGTTATGAATATGTCACCAATAGACTAGATGCTGATGGATTCTTATACATTAATATAGTACATATTTCTTTCAAAAAAACAACAACATAAAGAGTACAATTCTAATTAATGTTAAAAGTATTATGTTGAGATTCGTAATACTTTCAGGTATTTGTTAAAAACGTTTAAGGTTTACAAGTACTTAAAAATCATTCATATTGTATGTTACAATAAATTATGTGTGATTAAGCTCACAAAATAAAAGGCTTTGTTGCTTTTGTAATCACAGTGAGCTCCTTCTGATTCACTTCACTCTCCTCCTCTCTTGATTACACTGGTTCCCAAACCCAGTTCTCAGGCCCCCTGCCCCATGTGTTTCCCAACTATCAACTTGGATTGCTCTGTGGAGAATGAAGAAGGCTGGAGATCAAAGGCAAAGGAACAAGGACCAGAAATAGTATAAAGAGGATAAACTCAGTGCTGAAGCAAGTGCAAAGTGGGTAGGCTCCTGCACCCTTTCCATCATAGTAGTAAGTTGTTGTTGTATATCAAAAGCATGGGTTTAGGCTACTGATATCTTATTCAAAGGATTAAGCATCGGTTGGGTCAATAATCACTAATTTGTATCGTTAATAAAATTGGATAAAATTGCACTTAAAACTGAAAACAGTTCAGACAAAAGTCAAAACAATGCATGTAGTCAGGCGATAGTGAACAAATCCAGAGAAACAAACAGTAGACCAGGATCCTAAAACCGGTGGGTCTAGAAGGGACAGATAAGGCAGGTAAAACAGAAGGCAAATACATAGAGCGCTGAAATTGCCTCCTTCCCAATTTTTGTCACACCTAAATAATTCTGATCATCAAGCTAATTTTAACATTACACAAAGATCAACAGAGAAAATACAAAATGTAGCTTTTAAATGATGATTTAATTAACTAAGAAAAAAAATCTGTCCACCCTGCCTGACCCTAGGTGAAAAGCTGTTCCTTAACAGTTCCAGTAACCGTATCACTGGTTGTGCCACCCATGGCTGCAACAACTGCAATCAAGTGTTTGTAATAACTGACATTGAGTCTTTCACATCACTGTTGAGGAATTTTGTCTGACTCTTATTACTTTAATTCAGCCACACTGGAGGGTTTCTGAGCATGAACGACCTGTTTAAAGTCATGTCACCGCATCTCAATCATGATTTAAGTTGGGATTTTAACTAGCTCATTCTAAAACCTTCGTTTATTTAGCTATTCAGCTATTCAGAGGTGGACTTTTCGGAGAGGACCATGCCTGAAGCAGCAAAGCAGCCCCAGACCATCAAACTACCACCTCCATGTTTGACTGTTGGTATGATGATCTTTTTATAAAATGCTGTGCTAGTTTTATGCCTAACGGAATGGGATGCATACCATCCAAAAAGTTCAACTTTTTTTGTATAAGACAGTCAGGTGGAGTCTCAGTGGAGATGGCTGGTATACAGTGTAATTGTTGGGTAAAAAGAGAAAGAGAGAAAGAGAAGAGAAAAAGCAGAAGAAGACCTAACAGAGTAGTGTTTGCTTACTATTTTCATACCCCTCTCTCGTTGAAGTGGATGTCTGTATTGTTGGAGAATGATTCAGTCACCCTGCCACTCCAGCTCCTGTCCTTTATTCTTGGTATACTTCCTGTTCTTCCCACAGTTAAAATATGGTTCTCCATCAATGCTAATGTCTTTGATGGCTGTGAAGAGGATGATGTCACTATCCTGTTTGGAGAATTTCACCATTTTTCTTGAAAATACAGGACAAATAACTTGTGTTATATTATATAACTTGTGTTATATGTACATGTAACTCTGTGAATGCTACTGAAAGCAGATTAATAGAACTAGCTTCAAAAAGGTATTGAAACTTGAAAATGGAAAGATCAGAGTCTGAGCTTTACATTGGTTTAGCGGGTTTCCTCTTTTTGAGCCTTTATTTTGAAGTTGTTTTTCCTTATCTACACAGAGAGTCAACCTGTGCATGAAAACTAGGCAGTTGTATAGAGCCCTGTGGCTTATTAGGGGACCCCTATGAATATTTATTTACATCTCTCATTCCTCGTTTTCATGCAATCATGTGGCTGTTACTGTGTGTGTGTATCCAGGTTTCCTAGTAGTTCATAAGCTTGTGATTGAGGAGAGAGCGAATCAAGTACTTGACTAACCTCCAGCTCGAAGTCTCAAAAACCAAAAAAACTTGTCTATTTGACGTGGGTGGAGAGTACTACTGCTACACCTCAGACATCGCCTGCTTTCTTTGCCTTTCTTTCTTTCCCAGCTAACGGAAAGTTCACTCCAGAGGGCCATCTATGAGGCCCTCCTCAAGTCCTCCCGAGCTGTCATGGCTGCCATGAAACCAGGTGAGAAGTGGACTGACATGCACCGCCTGGCTGACAGAGTTCATCTGGAGGAGCTTGTAAAGGTCGCTATCCTGAATGGTAGTGTGGAAGAAATGTTGAAGCTCCACCTAGGTTCCATCTTCATGCCCCATGGCATTGGAGACCTGCTGGGTATTGACGTGCATGATGTGGGAGGCCACCCTGAGGGCGTCGACCATATCGATGACTGCAGAGTCTTCGGATGGGTCGCCTGGTGCAGGAGAGGATGGTCCTCACTGTGGAACCCTATACTAATGCATATACTTCATCAACCACCTGCTGGACCAGGCCCTGGCCATTCCTGCTCAGAGCTGCTTCATCAACAATGAAGTGCTGGCTTGCTTCTGTGGATTTGGAGGGGTTTGCATTGAGGATGACATTGCCGTGACAGCTGATGGTATAGAGCTGCTGACCTGTGTCGAACTATGGAGGAAGTTGAGGTTTTCATGGCAGACTCTTAAAAAACCTTCAGCCCTGTTGTCAGCAGTGAAAAACTCTGAATGAGCTCTCACTTTAAAGTCCAGCTATGCTTCAGTGTCAATATTTATGACAGATAAACAACAAAGAATTTCTTTCAGTAAAAGGGAAATTACTCTCTACTACTCTCTTGTACCTGTACGACCTGTATTAAAGGATAGTTATGAATATTATTGAGCAGCAAACATTGCAGGTGGCAATAAGAAGCAAAAACAATAAAATATTTCATACAGTATCTTTATAAAGCTTTTATAATGGTTTAAGAATTGTGATAATTGTTAATCACTTTGACACTTTAACCGGCTGGGATTCCTGGACTGTGCAATTATCATTGAGACTGATAGAAAGCTGGATATAGAAGTGTACAGAAACCCCCCCCACAGAGATCAGTATCTGTTGTTTGACTCACATCACCCACTACAACATAAACTAGGAGTAATCAGGACTCTGTACCATAGAGCAGAGAACATTCCCA
>JAUYWH010000010.1:16544903-16579805 GCA_034779795.1 Ctenopoma multispine | reverse complement strand
GCCTTCACTCTGCGGTCCAGCTCATCCCAAAACACATTGAATGAGAAGGTGTGTCCAAACTTTTGGCCTGTACTGTATGTTTCAGGTATTATTGTTTAACCACAGAGACAGACGGAGCAGCTACAGTAAATGTGAATGTGAATGTTGCTGCTGCAACGACTGGTGGCTCGGCAGTGTGTTCAGACTGCAGACGTCTGTGCTTGTTTTTTTTTTTCTTCTTTCCAAAACATGAAGTCATTCATTCTTTGCTGGAACTCGAGGATATGAGGACCTGCTTCCATTACTGTCGCCTTGAATGGGCAATTTAAGATGACCAGACCATGCAGCCACACACACGTACGCGCACACACACACACTTAAAATTGTCTTTTTCCTGCAAGAAAAATTAACAATAACCGTCTGTGGTGACTAAGAAGTTTTACTCTGAAATTACAATTTTTACTCAACATAAACTGTTTTCTTTTGATCATGAGTAATCATCTGCTTTCATTCAGAAACCCTTCCCAAGACATATTTGCCCAATTTACACTGAACTTAAAAAAGCCCTCTTAAAGATGCCCCAGTGTTCATTTTATGCACCCAGATATACGTGGCAAGACGTTTAATACGACATGTGATATGACTAATAACTCACATTGGATATACATCACTTTCACAATATTACTGGCGATGTGAGGTGCGTTTGCTAGTTTTGCACATTTAAGACAGGATTTGGACTCAACACAGTTGATGCACATTGGAATAGGAAGAAGTTGCTCGATCAATTCAAAACTGGACTAAGACTGGAGTCTGGTTAAGAACAATAGGTTGGCCTATGTCACCAAAAAATGTAGACTTGCCAGGAGAAAATATCTTCTAAGAACAGCTGAGGTTCACAAAACTGCATCTGAACAAACCACCCCTGAAACAATGTCCTATGGAAGTGTACTTGTTTGTCCTTAATGTCCAGCACTTAATATAGCATTTCAGCAGAACTACTTCATACCCACCATCAAGCACGGCAGTGGAGGGGGGATGATTTGGGACCTGGGTACATGGCAGTCATTGAGCTGAGCATGAACTCTTCTCTATACCAGAGTAATCTTAAGGCAAATGTGGAGCCATCTATCCTACAGGTAAAGCTTGGTCAAAACTGTGTCTTGCAACTAGACAATGATCTGAAGCTCACCACTTAATTTAAATCAGAATGGCTGAAAATGAAATGGTCTGAATGATCAGACCTCAATTCCATTGAAATGCTTTGTATAAACAAATGATAATGAAGTAATGTTGTTAGAGAGTGATTAAGTCCTACAGGAAACTAAAAGTGCTTCCTCCTCTTTGTCCCCCTCTCTCTGTACCTCTAATCCCCAGCTCAGAGCTGTATGATATCCAGTGTGCAGCTGCTGGCCCTACCAACCTGCCTAGTGTTTCGTCTGCTGCTGCTTTCGTCTTGTTGTTGTCTTTGATTTGCCTGTTCTTCTTTTTTCTCTCTTCTTTCACCCCAACAGGTTGAGGCAGATGGCTGCCCACCATGAGCCCGGTTCTGCTGGAGGTTTCTTCCGTTAAAGGGAGTTTTTCCTCTTCACTGTCACCTCAGTGCTTGCTCAAGTGGGACTGCTGTGTTTTCCATCATTATTCTGTATTTACCTATATTCTGTAGGGTGTTAAACCTTACAGTGTAAAGTGGCTTGAGATGACTTTTGTTGTGAATTGGCGCTATATAAATAAAACTGAATTGAATTAAGGTTGAATTATGGTGAAAAAGTTATATGTTTTTTGTATCTGAGGTAGTATTTGCCTTATACCTGCTATGATCTGATAACAGAATTCAGAGGGCGGGGGCTAACTTTTACACCACTGTATTGTCTCATCACTCATCAAACAAAGATTTTGTCCTCCTTAAGTAGTTTGGACTGGGATTGATCCAGAGGCAGAAGGGCTGGTCCATTAACAGCAAGGTTGGCAGTTCAGTACCTTAATCCTGTTCACATGAGGTCAGGAAAGCACTTCCCCTGTCGTCATTTATAAAATCATCCAGAAACACTGGTCTGGCAGACCAGGGAGGAAACCAATGTTGAATGGTGGTGACCCTCAGGTGGGATATGAAACGGTCACACTACTGTGATGAACATAGTCACATGTGTGCTCAGGAGTCCTTTGGGAAACTGTTGCATCCAGAAATGCAACCTGAAACTCTGTTACTCCAGGAAGACGCCATGCATACATTCTGCACAAAAATGCCAGAGTTCTTTGAGAACCAACTTGTTTCAGATGGACAGAAAAACAGAGGATACATGTTCTATGGTCAGACGAGTCCATGTTCCAGCTTGTTTTTAGGGAAATCAGATGTCATTGCTGTCAGATGTCAGCATTTGTGATGGTATGAGGGAGCATAAGTGCAAATGTGTCAAAAGTATTCTTTACATCTGGCCTGTTAGTTGATGGGCTGCCTCACTCAGCTCTTGGCTGAGACTGAAAGCACCACTCCACCTGGTGGTGTAACACACAGCCAACAGTCAATGACTTTCTGTGACCCTCCACAATGAGAACAGAGGATCCTGTAATGTCAAATCCTTGGGCAAGACACTGAAGTTCGATGACAGGCCCACCATTGGTGTGAATGAGAAGCAGTGTAAAGCAACAATAAGTGCTAGACAAATACAGAGCTTTTATTATACTGTAACATTATTTCATTTTTGAGACAGACATAATCTGAGTCACTACGTCCCCAGATAAATGGAGCTGATCCTATCATAACCATCAGCATCAAAGACAAAAAAAAATCCGAAAACAAAATTCAGGTTAAAATAACTGTAATTCTTCTTGGTCTAAAATGACCTCACATTCAGAAAATGTTGTTTCTCTCTGGGTCTTTACGCTGCTTCTTACGTGGATAGTATAGTATGCTTTAACAACTCTCCCATCAGAGACTCACTCACACACACACACACACACACACACACACACTACAGATGCTTTTAATTCTCACTTTCTCTCAGTGAGCTGTGGGCTGCTCATATCCACGCATCATCGACAGTCCAGGTTTGTTTGGACAGAGAAGAGGGGTGTTGACCCAGACAGTTCACCCAGTTGCGGGTGTGTTTATTTGAAATAGTCTGTCACTTGAGGATACACAGGGCCCCTTGTTCAACAGTAAGACACACTGTTTCTGAAGGTAAGAGAGTGATGCAAACAGCGCTTGGTAATTATCCTTAAATTATGACTTACTAACTATTAACTCATTTGTCTTTGTACATGTTGTTTTTGTTGTTGCTCATATATTCCAAGCTGCATGTTTGTGAAGAAGCGGAAGACTTTTCAGTTCAGATGATGATGATTGCTCTGATTATAGAGGTAGCAGTGTTGTCCGACCTGAAAACTAGAGATTATTTAGCTAGAAGCAGAAGATAGGCAGAGGGAAGTGTACTTCTCAAACTCAAATCATATCATGATAAATAAGTGGAAACAGTTTAACAGTCAAGGGTTATAAAGTTTTGCTCACATTTCTTCAGAGTAATTGAGCGTAGAGTGCAATATGGATCATTAAAGATGTTTCCATACTCGTTCTCGAGAGTACGCACACATCTGCTCCTATGCTCATTCAAAGCCTGGTCATCTCTACAATCTAGAACAGAACCTGTGTTCAGACAATGTGAAGTATATACTCAGAGAAAACCAGACGATGTACAGCAAGGCTACATGTGATGCAGTTTCTTGTCACCCACATTGTGGAGCAAGTTGATGATGTAGTATTTGGAGCAAGATAGTCTTCATCAAGATGGATAGATGGGTTTCAAAAGTCAGGACTTTCCCATAAGATACTGATGTTTGGTTCCAGTGTGAAATGATGTGTGTTTGTTTTGACTATGTCTCCTGTAACATTACACTCCTAGTTACTTTTTACAGCAATCCCATCCAGTTTGCTGGAGAGGTATTTCTCCAAGAAGGAGAGTGATGGAGTGCTGCATCAGAAGACCTCACCTCCCCAATCACTGATCAGAATCCTACTGAGATAGTTCGGGATGAGTTGAACTGGAAAGTGGAGGAAAAGCAGCCAACAGGTACTCAACACCACTGGCAACTCCTTTAAGATAGCTGGAAAACCAGTCCAAGTGACTCCCCCATGAAACTGAAACACTTTGTTGTTTACAGAATTCCATACGATTTCTGTTACAGTTTGCATGTCCTGAATATTGATGTATAATGTTGAAAATAACAAAAAGAAAGAAAACAACTGAAGGAGAAGGCGTGTCCAAACGTTTGACTGGTGTATGTGGTAAACAACATTGTTAACCATGTATATTATTGTAACAGTGAAAAAACATTTTCATAAAACTTTAACCCAAACCATTATCTTTTTACTAACTCTAACCTTGTTGCCTAGTTAACATCTTATGTTGGTCCAGAATGGTACAGGTTTGCAGACTGGACACATGAAGGTTCTCTAACGAGGAAATACCGTGAAAATTTCCCTGCACCAAAACTCCACAAGAAAATCTGCATAAACCCTGTCTAAAATGCGCCTCTTGTCCCATTTAGTGCCAGAAAACTGCTAGCAATACAGACAGAGATGCACAGACTAAACATCTATAAAAACTGCTTTTGGTCTAATGCTGGCATTGCATCTGCAAGAAAGTAAAACCTATTAGGTTTGAATTTTTTGGTCTGTGGAAACAGAACACTTTCTCACCAGGTACATGGATTCGTTTGTAAAAACAAATAAAAAACAGTGTAGAAACAGTGAGAATGCCAATGTAAAATAAACCAGAGTAGATTAAAGATAGCCTGAGGCTTGATAATTCAACAGACACTTAAATCTGAAGGAAATCTGAGGTCCTGGGAACTCAGTTTGGAAACTAGATGCTGTGAACTAGATTCAAGATTGCAGCCAACCAATGCAGCATTTAAAAGTTACTTTCATCTTGCTTTACCTAGACGTTATATGAAGAATACAATGTTTAGTTACATGAGTATATTAAAGCTCTCACAGTGCTATATTTATAACACTCAAGTAACAGTATAAAAGTATGGAGACCTCAAAGGAGTGAAAATGGTGCTATGATAAATTAAAACTATAACAAGGTTATAATTTGCTGTAGTTAATGTAAATTTATTTATGTATAGCAAATATTTTTTTAGTGAAATTGATTTGGGTCAATCTGGATTCCAAAATATTAAAATAAATATGAATGTGACGCTGTACTTTTATACAACACAAGATTAAGATCCACCATAAACCATTTACTGAATCTCTTATAGGGAACATGTAATTGGTGGAGATATGAGGATAATTTACATTTACATACATTTTTGATCTGCTAGAAAAGGACACCACAACTTACCACATCAACTATTTCAGTGCTGCTCCTTTACAGGTCTTAAGGCATAAACCTGATTGTCTATATTTATGACTTATGAATTATGTCTTTTTTCTAATTTTTTATATTGTCATTACTTTTTGCACCAACTCACCATAACAAATTCCTTCAATGTCAAAACCTAGTTTGCAATGAACCTATTTCTAATGTGAGCATGTGTTTCTATGTATGAGCCTTGTGGTAAACTGGCAACCTGCATTCAAGATTCAAGATTCAAAAAACTTTATTACTAATACTAATACACAAATACACAGAGCACAGAATATGCAAAAACAATAACATGATAAGAACAAAGTACCTCGCCTCTGGCTGCACATCAATAAGATTGAGATGTGATATTTAAGAATGGATCACAAAACTCATTTAATGATGATTTACTTTCAGCTCAAATCCACTGGTTCTATGAAACAAATTGTTGTCATTCAAGTTGTAGCAGTTGAGATGTTTCCTCAGTTCTTAGCTAAATGTCAGAAAGGCCTCTTCAGTTCTGAACTGAACAGCTAGAGGGCAGGACTGACCAAAGCATTTCATCTTCAGCCTTTTTTTAAGGATCCACAGTTTTTCCAGTCCCCTATGAAGATTCCAGTCTCCAGTGTTACCAGTTTTAATTTCATGTTGGCACCCTAGGCGAGATTGTGACTTGGCGCCCCTTAATCAATTACCTATAACTTCAACAACTGATGTAGCTGCAGGAAACAGAGCGGTATCTTGGATAGCTCAATTAGTACCAGGTTCACGACCAGGCAATTTTTTATATACACATATTTTTCATTTAGCTGTTCTTGTGTTGCTAAATTTATATTTAAAAACAATAATTGTCACAATTCTAAAGCAATTCTAAAACAGTGCATTTATAGAGGTTTGGACACCCGTCATATATTTGTTCTTTATCCCTCTAATATATTTATTCACTTATTCCCGGACGTTGTCACACTCTCGCTCTATCAGGTGTGTGTGTGTGTGTGTGTCAGCTCAGACTAGAGTAACCGATGAAATGGGGCTGTGAATGGATCCCGCCTGTAAAACGACCAATTAACGCATTTCACTTTATTGTGGACAGAATCATGAGAGATTGATACAGAGAAAAAAGCCCAAATAAACGCCTAGTTCGCCTATGCCAGGGGTCAGCAACCTTCAGCATTACAAGAGCCATTTGGGTCTGTTTCCTACCAAATTAAACCCATCTGGAGCCGCAAAACCAGTTGATTTATAGAATGCATTAAAACACAGCATATATAGTTTATTACACTAACAGGATGTTGTAGACCGGACAGTCTGGTGGACAGAAATACGACATCTATGTTTAGTATCAACCAGGCATGTCACTAGGATTGAAAGACAGGGGAGGCTCAGCCCCCAGGGTTGTAGGGAGAAATTAGCGCCTATAGCAAGCGTTGAAACATTTTTGCTAAACCTAAATAGGCTTCATTTATTGTTTTATCTCTTGTATTGCAGTTCTGCTGTTATCTGGATCACTTTCTTTTAATGGCTTCTCTGGAAGAGCCCCTGCCTTTGGTTTCCTTAGTTTTTAGGATGTCTACTTTATTTTTTAATAACAGTCTAAATGAGTCCATGAGTTTTAGTTTTTAAACATCCTACATGTTGGTGTTGTGTTTATTAAAACATGCTAACAAATATATCCATCAATGCATTTTGTTTTTCCTTTTAATATTTATTGTTTTGCTGTACTGTATGTCTGTTTGGAACTAATTGTAAAGTTTGTCTTAAATAGGTCTTTCTTGCAAATGAGTGTGTCAATGGGATTAGCTGTATAAATTAAGTAAAAAATGTAATAATATTAAATGTGATACATAATATGTAGAGATATATAGTTTAACTCCTCTTTCTTCTTGCTTGGTGTCTTTCCAAATATTAGTAGTTATTTTTGCCTAACATTGATATTTCTCTGTGCAGCTAAAGAGACATAAGAGAACATAATGGTGCAGTGCAATCATTAGTTTATTCACTAGTAGTTTAAGAACCGATTATAACCAAAGCATTATGCAGCACTGATATTCTGTAAACATACAAGAAGAACAGGTGGAAGGTGAACAGCTGCAACATCAACATGACCTTTTCTTTTACCTAAAGCAGGAGTGTCCAAACCTTTTTAATGAGGACCACATTTGGTTCTATGTCTTCAGTTGTGTTACCATCACTGCTCATGGTTTTCTAATGATCAGTTATCCTTTTAAATTAATCCATTAGCATTAGCAAACATAACATGCTATTGGAAGACAGTACTGATGTTTGAAGACTTTAGGCCTCTGTATGTTTATGTGAATATTTCTTTTAAAAAACAGTTGTTTTCAGCTACAATAGTCATTTAGTCATTTACAATAAGAAATGAAATCAGAAATTAAACTTTCCCGTAGAAACGCCGCTCCTCTCACGTCACCGACGGCACTGAGAAGACACATGCAGACTGTAGTGAATGATGGCACAGAGAAAGAGGATCATCTGCCGTATTTTGTGACAGATGAGGACTCGGGTCTCCGGCATCTCCGTCACAGTAAACAGCATCGCTTCGCGTTAATAATAGTAGCGCGTCATTCATTCACAAAACTCTGTGGAAGTACAACATGACAATATGTTCTGATTAAAAACGTGATCAGGATTACGGTTTACTTGTATGCAAACGTAATAATTAGGAGACAGGGTTGAAAAAAACATGAACAACAGAGCAGCAGCTACAAAATAAACGGAGAGAGGAGGAGGGAAGAGCCCCGTTTTACAGAGACAGAGAACCACTGCCGGAAATGCACCCCGTCCTATGTCCCACTAGGAAAGTGTCACATCCATGACACTTAAACCACTAACCAGCATCAGTCCTACAACTTCACTGTCAAAATTATTCAATTCTGGGACGAACAGAAGCTGTAATTTTTGGGAGGGGGGGGGGGGGGGGGGTTTCTGGCATTCGGTCATTAAAGGCACTCCTAGAGAAATTAATAATTAGTAGCACCAAGTGTGATTGTCTGTAGATTGAGTTAAATTAAGAAAATGAAAACATTAGTTGTCCACTTCAACATCTTTTTTTTTCTTATATAGTTTTTTAACATTTAACATTTTTAACAATAGTACTGTCATTTTCCTCATTTCAGACCGTGTTCACGGTAAATCGTCGGTAAATAAGCAGGCTTCGTCATTTTCTGGTCTTTTTTTGCCGGCTAGTACCACATTCTCTACTTGCATCTTGCGTCTCTGCCGTTTTTAAAACGTCTCCACCTCTACTACTCCATCAGCGCTCTCACTATGCACACTGGGCCACCCATGTGTGGGGTGGGTCTACTTCTGCTGGGTTAAACAGGCAGCCTGTTGATTAGTTTGAACGCTGCTGCCAGCTAGCGACTGGGGGTGGTTTAGTGTTCCAGCATGGAAAGAAATTGCTAAAAATAATGGATTATAATGCGCCTCGTGCCCCCCTTGACCACCCCTCACCACACTAATTGAGAAACACTGACTTAATGTAACACTGGTGTTTTTCTGTTTTGTGGGTTTGGTCGTGTTTAAAGCGATTTAATGTGACGGGGATTTTACTTAAGCCTTGGTTCAAGACAACTGTCCTGGATGTGGATGTTAATTCAATACTGGTGTATTTGTTTGTTCATATTTTTGTGCATTTGATTGTGTTTATAGCAATTGTAATGTTTTTTAAGCGTTTTAAACATTTTTAAAGCGCTTTTATGTGATTTTCCAGCAGGATTTCTTTTAATGGTGCATTTTTCGGCAGGCTGCCCTTATTAGGTATTAGTATCGGATCAGTATCGGAGATACTGGCTCAATATTTACTTGGTATCAGATCGATACCAATCGCACACCACTAATGCTAACTTAGTAGGAACATTGCAGTTCAGGTCAATCTTCCCAAGTAGGAGAGGCTCCATCTACTCCAGGAAGAGGTCCGGCAACAGAGTGCGTGGACAAGGTTGGAGAGTGCTCTGCAGCGAAGGATCACCTAGACAGACATCATGCAGGAAGATTTCTCTTCCAGCCAGTTCCTGGTGCAGGCTCTCTACTTTGCCTTACCAAGCCCAGAACAGCTCCACATCTGTGCGAGAGCCCAGTTTGTTCAACAAGAGACTTGCTAGAACATCTACTCAGCAGCTGCCCTAGGGTTTTTGAGCTCAGGCAGATATCCCTGAAGGGAAATATTAGTGTCGCGATAGCTTTAAAAATACATCAAATAATATTAATAATAGTATAGAAAAATAGAAAAAATAGGAAAAACAAAGATTGATACAGGAAAAAAACAACGAGGCAGAACAGATTGTACAAATTATTACAAAGTATTACAAATTGAGATTCAGATAAAGTTATTGGGAATAGATGGAACTACAAACAGACAGTTGGACAGTTGGAGTAGAGCTCTCTGTCATAATGAACTTATTGTATAGGGTGATGGCTGTTGGCAGGAAGGACTTCCTGTACCTTTCCTTATCACAGCAGAGCTAAAGAAGTCTAGGACTAAAGCCTCTCTGCTGCTTAACCAGCAGGCTGTGTAGAGGATGAGAGCTGTTCTCAATGATGTTCAGCAGTTTAATAAGCAGCCTCCTCTCCACCAACTGCTCTAAAGGTTCCAGTGGAGTCCCCAGCACAGAGCCAGCCTTCCTGATCAGTTGTTTCAGTTTTTTGTGTCTCTGGCTCTGATGCTGCTGCCCCAGCACACAGCAGCAAAGAATATTGCACTGGCAACAACAGACTAGTAGAAGATCTGCAACATCTTGTAACACACATTAAAGGACTTAAAGAAAACCTGCAGACAACTAACCCAGTACAGACATAGAGAAAGTGAAACATGTGTCCCATTTACTTTTCTAGAGCTTTCACTGACAGTTTGCTTTTAGCAATGTAATGTGGAACTCATGAGTTGGTTTACTGCTAAATGTTAGTTATAACCAAATGTTAAACAATTAAACTGCTAAATAGATTAACCTGTGTGTAACACAAAGTAAATCTCTATATCTGCAGGTATTCCTCAGCTGGCTGTTGCCACCAAGATTGATGGAGCATAAAAAGAAGTTGGAGAAAATCTGCAAAATGTCTACAAGAGCAAGAACCTGAAGACAAAGGTGAGTTTCTGTTACATCACATAAATTCAGCTGGGATATAAAACAATTTTACAAATTTTTCAGGATCTGAGCTCAGTGGAGATTGAACTAAAATCAGGTTTCTAGATGGAACATTTCAGCAAGGTTCTAGGTATCCCACTAACTGCATGTTTCCTGTGAAGAACTACAGTCATGTTATCAGCTTGGATGATGATGTTGACTATTTGATCCTGAGTGCTCTAAGAATGATAATCGACTTGGGAGACGACTTCATTAACAACATGTAAACCTACATTCTGCTGATGTAAACTTTTGGTTTGAAGAATTTGTTATTTTATAGTCACATTTGTTTAAATTCGTTTTTCATTCAGCATAATGACACAGCAGCAACAATTAATCAGTGACATCAGTAGCAGCAAACTTCTGCTTATAGAAATTACCATCTCAGGCTACTCAGAGGTACTTTCTTCACCTCTGCTGCAGCTTTTTTTATATGATTTTCCATATAATTTCCAGCTTTACGCAAAAGCTGCTGGATTAAAATCAACTCAGAATTTTTACCATTGTCACTATTGCCATACATGAAAGGCAACTGGACTTTCTTTAGAGGAAACACGTTTTTTTATTATTATTATTTTTTTTATATAAATCAGATTTTTCTGTAAAATATGTAAATTTTTGTTTGATCATCTAAAAAAATTTTAATTAAAAATTAAAAAACATTTGTTAAACAAGCAATACACATTGTGCAGGAAACATTTGTTTTTCAATTTCTTTGTTCACGTACTTGACTTGTATAATGACTTTATATACTGTAATTTATTAATTAATTCAAAATGAATTTCAACCTGTGAAAGAGAGTGACATTTTCACACAGTGAAAGAACAACAACAACAACAACAGTGAAACACTGATCAGGTTGGCAGGACCAGTAACTGCAAACAGGAAACATACAGCTCCATTGACACAGATAGAGAAAGGCACACAAAGAGAATGGATTTGGCACGTTTTCACACCACATTTGCGTTAGTCTGAATCAGTTGGTGAGTTTGTAACATTGTATCATTTTCCTCTTGGTTTGGGTTAGACAAGAAAGTGACAAAGAAGAAAAGTTGAGAAAGACAAAAAGTTGACACAAAGTTGACCGAGTCAAAAAATTAAAAAACGCTGATCAAGACAACTCACTTTCAACCTGTTTGCTTGATTTTTCACATAAAAACTCCTATTATCAAAATCAGACTCTTATTGTGAAGGTTGACTCTCAGGGTGGAGTCAGGTGTGTGTATGTCTGTGTGCACTGATGATCAATTATCAATATCCAACTCACTTTCAACCTTTTTTATTGATTTTCTACAAAAAGGCTCTTGAGCAGGTTGGTAGAATTAACAGCTACAGGTCAATACTAATGTAATGGATTACAAGACACACACACAGTGAGTGTTAGTAAGCAGACACACAAAGACACACACACCTGTACTTCATGAATGTGTTCTTATAAAAGATATTTAAGTTGAGAAAATAAAAAGTGGACAAAGAGGAACAACTGAAGAAAGAAAAGTGACATAAACAAGCTAACAAAGAGGAAAAGCTGACAGAAAAGGTGACAAGAGAATAATTTAAGAAAAGGGAAAGGTGACAAAGATGACAAACTGATGAAAAAAGATGATGACAAATAATGTAATGGATTAGAAAACACAGAAGCACTAAGTGAGTTATGTTGCCATGGTAATAGTTACACAGACACAGAGTGTTACTAAACACAGAGACACAGCTGTAGCTTTTTAATGAGTCTACAAACAAGGAAAATAGAGGGCGGAATAGCTCTACAAAATCCTTTATAAGGCAAAAACTGTCCCAGCTCTCCCACAATTTAGTGTCCATGCATCATCTATAGATCCCAGAGCTGACACTAGACAGATCACATATCACAGGGCTGACACACAGAGACAAAGAACCAGCTGGTTACCAGTTAGCCCACATGTGTTTGGATTGTGGCATGAAGATGGAGTACCTGTAGTGGCTTGTTCTAATCCAGCTGCTCTGACAGTATATCAACCTTATGATCTGACTTTTCTTGTGCTTTGAAGTACCTTCTCCTGATCACATCCTCAGTCTGTCTACAAGGACTAACAGAAATCTGGTCGTCTATCTCTACATGCTGAGGTTTATCAATGATGACAGGCTGCGTGGACTTGGTGGTGAAGGTATATTTTAAAGATGTTAATAAATTCCCTAATGGTGGGAAGGTAGCCTTAAGATCTGCATCAGATTTTGTTACGTGAATAATGTTCTTTAATTAATGTGATTTTGCTTTTATGCCATTAGTTTTCTTAGTAAAACTGCGTACTCCATTACTTCCACTAGCTGTTATACTGGTTAATAATTTGTAACCTTAAAGGTACAATATGCATCTTAAGCTATTACCAGCATGAGACTCGAAATCAGTCTACTCTACACCACTGTCAAGCTGATCTGTGTGTCTGCAGAACACTATAATTTCTGTTTTTGTAGATTATGAATTTAGATTTTTGAGTGATCCCTTAAAATCAATACCAGCTAAGTATTGGTTAAGGTCACTGAAATACATTGTATTTTTGGGGATAACAAAGATTGGTCCACTTTAATAAGTCTTTAGTCAGCATTTTGGTTTGCTGGGTTTGTCATGAAACATTATTATTTTAACCAAACCCTGGCCCTGACTTCTCATTTGATGAAGACCGTGGAGAGGCTCATCCTGCACCACCTTTGCCCACTGGTGAGCTCAGCGCTGGACACACCTGCAGATCGCCTACCGGTCTAGAATCAGGGTCATCTACCTGTTGCACCGATCCCTCTCCCACCTGGAGCAGGCAGGGAGCACTGTTACGGTCATGTTTTATGACTTATCCAGTGCTTTCAACACCATCCAGCCTGCACTACTGAGAGGGAAGCTGGAGGGAGCCGGTGTGGGCAAGCAGCTGACTGCATGGACCATCGATTACCTAACTAACAGACCACAGTATGTGAGGCACCATGACTTTGTGTCCGAGGTGGTAATCTGCAGCACAGGGGCGCCGCAGGGCACAGTTCTTCCACCCTTCTTGTTCAGCCTGTACACTTCTGACTTCCGTTTCGGACCAGTGCCACCTACAAAAGTTCTCGGATGATACGGCCATCATCGGATGTGTATCAGACGGGAACGATCAGGAATACAGGGGGGTCATCAGTGACTTTGTCGGCTGGTGTGAGAACAACACTCTCCAAATCAACGCCAGCAAGATGAAGGAGATGGTCATAGACTTCAGGAGGAAGTCACCCCCTATAACACTGGTGAACATCCAGGGAAAAAAACATTGAGACAGTGGACTCTTACAAGTACCTGAGTGTTCACCTCAACAATAAACTGGACTAGACTACAATATACTACAGTGTATGTGTGTTCATAGAAACTACCATTGAATATAGTGTCTTATCTTATTTTATTTTTTTGTTTTACTGATTTTATATTCAGGTATATTGCTATACTCTTATACTCTTTTGCTATCTGTCCTGAGCTGTGGTAACACACTAATTTCCCCGCTGTGAGATCAATAAAGTCTTATCTTATCTTGAACATTTACTCAGCCACCCGTGGAGGTTTGTCTTGTCCATCCATTTCCCTTGTGAAAGACAGACTACTGTGAGGTGTTGGTATGCTGCTGATCTGGAGAGATGTTAATTCTTCTCATGTTGAGATCTGCTGCAAATCCTCTTGCTTTTTGGTAAAAGAAGAGAGAGAGCTCTCGGTCTATGAGGAAGTTGTGATAGATGGTGGCAAGGCGTGTGCACAGTTGCAGCTGAGACCTCTTGTTGCCCAGATCCATGGCTGCAGCAAGAGCCAAGTGGTAGTAGCCTGCAGCATCAAATGAATCCTGTAGAAAAACAATACAAGATATAAAATATGTAAACAGTATGTATTATAAAATCAGTGTTTGACACATTAGAGGCCATTACCATCACCATGGGCATACAAATAAGCTTTCACATTTTACATTACTTGCTAGCTATGAACACATCTACAAGGAAGTCAAGTGAGGCTGTGGTGGCGTTTTTAAAAAAATCTTATTTTCAGATGATGATTCAGTTTTTATATACTTACTGTATATAATAACTGTTTAATTTATATAGACAATATTAATTAGTTTGTATATTGTTTTTTCAAAGTAATTCTATTTTACAAAGTTTTGTACAGTTATAAACCCGGAGGAAAATGTTCCTGCTCTTCTACTGCTTCTACTGCTCAGATTCAAATTTGTGATTCTCATCTTAGTTTCTATGTTGTGTGGTGTGTTACTGTTTCTGATATGTTTCTCCTAAATTCTACTGGGAGAGGAAAGAAACGTCCATTGTAGAATAGAATGAGCAATACTTGTCTACATACACAGCCCATTACTTCCCAATGTACTAGGTACTTCTTCTTCTTCTTCTTTTGGCTGCTCCCTTTAGGGCTCGCACCAGCGGATCATCTGCCTCCATCTCACTCTATCATTAGCATCCTGCTCTGTTACACCAACCATCTGCATGTTCTTCTTCAGTACATCCATGAACCTCTTCTAAGGTCCTCCTCTTTTCCTCCTGCCTGGCAGCTCCATACTCAGCATCCTTTGTCCAATATATTCACTATCCCTTCTCTGTACATGTCCAAACCATCTCAACCTCTCTAACTTTGTCTCTAAACTGCTCAACATGAGCTGCCTCTCTGATGTTCTCATTTCCAATTGTGTTAAAAGTTCAGATGACTGCCCTCTTCTCCACCAGTACATGCCTTCAAACTGCTTAAAATGAGCTGTCCCTCTAATGTATTTCTAATTCTCTTCTTCCTGGTCACTCCCAATGAACATCTTCAGCTCTGTCACCACCAACTCGGCCTTTCAATCTTGCTGCTATCCTTCTGTCATACATCCCCCATGACACTTGTCTCCATCCACTCCACCCTGCCTGCACTCTCTTCTTCACCTTTCTTGTGCTCTGTCCATTACTTTGCATAGTTGAACATCCCCTTTGACCAGAGTTGGTTACATAAAGACATACATAGGAATTACCATGTTTTTCATGAAAAGATATATGTCTTCAGTTGTGTTACCATCATTACTCATGGTTTTCTAATGATCAGTTATCCTTTTAAATTAATCCATTAGCATTAGCAAACATAACATGCTATTGGAAGACAGTACTAATGTTTGAAGAATTTAGGCCTCTGTATGTTTATGTGAATATTCCTTTTAAAAAACTGTTGTTTTCAGCTACAGTATTCATTTACAATATGAACAATGTCTACACATTCATTCCTGATACCTACAGCAGCTTAAACAGCCAGTACATAATTTAAACAATGATAACTAGACTTATTATTTTTAATTTAAATTCGTAGCATTCGTTTTGCTAAGTGTGTACCTGTACTCGGTGATATCTTGTATGAAATGTATGGATATATAATTTTAAAATAGTATAATAATTACTATATTTTTAGGGGGGCTTAGGATCATTCGGGGGAGGGGGGGGGACTGAAGCCCACCCAAAATAGGCCTAACGACGTCCATGATCCTAGGTATTTAAAGTCCTCTACCTTCACTATTTCTTCTCCTTAATCACCCTAACCTTCAGCACATCCTTTCCAGCTCAATCTCTCTGTCTAGCCAAACGGTACAAGCCCTTTTCTTCTTCCTTCGAGTCAAGACTATAAGGCTATAAGCCTTTTCCTTCGCCTTTGCCAACTCTCTCTTTGCCATACGCCTGGCCTCCCAATACTTCTGTCTACTTTCTTCATCTCTCTGACTTTCCCACTGTTTTTTTGCTAACCTCTTCCTTTGGACACTTTCCTGTATTTCTTCACTCCACCACCAAGTCTCCCTGTCATCTTTTCTCTGTCTAGAGGATACCCCAGGCACTTTCTTGGACGTTGGCCTCACCGCTTCAGCTGCACTTTCCCAGTCATCTGGTAACTCTTCCCTACCGCCCAACGCCTGTTTCAGCTCCTTCCTGAGCTATGGTAGAACAGCTTAAATCCACCTCCAACGCTCCTGGCCTTGCTTCCCTTCTAGCTGGTCTCCTGCACACACCTCTACCTCTATCTACCTTTCTTCTCTCCTTTATGTCTGCCAGCTCTCTCCCTTTACCAGTCATAGTCCCTACATTAAGAGTCCCTACCCTCGCCTCCTCACTCCTGCCTTTCCTTCTCCCATGCTGCTTCCTAATACACCTTCCTCCTCTCCTCTTCCTCTGTCTTCGGCTAATAGTAGCACAGTTTCAGCTGGCACTCTGTTGGCCAACAGCACCGGAGGCAGTCGTTGTTAACCAGGGCCCCGACCGATCCGGTATGGAAGTCACATTTGTTATGATCCGCTTACTTGATTTGTCAAAGATTTTATGTCAGATGCCCTTCCTGACACAACCCTCCCCATTTACCAGGGCTTGGGACCTGTACTAGGAGTACACTGGCTTTTGCCCCCCTCCCATGGCTGGGTTTCCCAATGTACTAAGTACTGTTGTATTTTAAATGTTATTGAATGCCATAGTATTTAAATATCATTCTATACTACATTCTTCTATTAAGCAAGGTGTGTGTGAAGATTTTCCTGAAATCCATAATGCCTCTTTAAAATTTGAATTGGCTTATGCAGTGAAGTACTGAATGTTTGTTGAGAATAATGTTAAAAGTGATAAGGCCAAGTGGGGCAAGGGAAAGGCAAGAGTTAACTTATGTATTTTTAGATATCACGGACTGTAATTACATTGGGGACAGTAGGAGGGGTCTTAGGGGGCAAGAGGCAGGGTAGTGAGATAGGTATTAAGACAGCCCCTGTGAAGGTACCATTAACCTGTTTAACAGACCATGTATTGCCCCAAAACGACAGTCTGTGCCACCCTTACTCACTGGTTTATGTGTCTACCTTTCTTTTTACAATAAACCTTTTACACTTTGATTTTTGCCTCTGCCTGTTCATTTCTGAAGGAGAACTGAAAAACCCCTGAACTTTCTCTGCTGAACACTTAAGACTGAATTTTAGCCCAAAACATAGTCAGATTTGACAGTACAGCCAGATAAAACTAACTCCACATGGTTCTGTGCTAGGACCAATTCTTTTTACCTTATACATGTCTCCACTGGGCAATATTTTAAGGAAACAGTCAATAAATTTCCATTGCTATGCGGATAAAACTCAGCTATATTTATCTATGAAGCCAGATGAAAGCCCATCCTCTGGAGCCTCTCCTGTGGAACCAGCTCCCAATCCAGGTTCAGACACCCTCTCTACCTTTAAGACTAGACTGAAAACTTTCCTTTTTGATAAAGCTTATAGTCAGAGCTGGCTCAGGTGACTCTGAACCATCTCTTAGTTATGCTGCTATAGATTTAGTCTACTGGAGGACCTCCCACATTACACTGAGCTCCGTTTTCTCCTTTTTCTCTTCGTCCTCTCTCTCTCTGTATCTTTCTGCGGGTGACCTCAGCCTTGGAGCTGTAGTTACTGGTCCTGCCAACCTGCCCTGTGCCTTGTATGTTGTTTTGATCTCTGATTTGATCTCTGTTGCCTGCTGTTGTTTTCTCTCTCTCCTCTCACCCTGAGCCTTGTTCTCAACTATCAACCTGGTATCCAGATGAAGCTGCCAAATGTGGAGTCAGGTCCTTGCTTTACTCCTTCCAGTGTCTTAAAGAGGAAACTCTGAGAAACTTCTATTATATTTATATTTATATCTTCTACAGATATCATACTCAATATTTGTCACTTTAGCCTAAATAAGTTGTAAAATTTTTTTTTTAATAAGGTGTACATATTTTCAAAA
This sequence comes from Ctenopoma multispine, assembly GCA_034779795.1. Classification (NCBI taxonomy): domain Eukaryota; kingdom Metazoa; phylum Chordata; class Actinopteri; order Anabantiformes; family Anabantidae; genus Ctenopoma; species Ctenopoma multispine. The sequence continues at coordinate 16,561,591 of JAUYWH010000010.1, read as the reverse complement.
TGTTATTTTTATGGTATATGGTGTATTTGTACTATATGTGGTGTAATACATAATCCCTGCATTAAATTCTTCCATTTATGATGATTTTAATGTACAGTGTTATGTTTCATTTTAGTTTAGACATGACTGATGATGATTTAGAATGATTCTAAACAAAGAGTAGTCGTACTGCTGGAGCAAAGTTTATATGAGCAAATCAGCATTTAATATAAAACAAAAACCAATGTAAGGACGTCACAACATTACACCATGCTGTTCAATTAATGAGTTGTTTGACTTGTTTTTGACAAAATCCTCAAAAATCTTAAGTGTATAATGACATATTTAGTACTTGAAACAAAGTTGAAGTGGACTTGTCTGGGAATGTTTCATGGCATGATTTCTATCAGACTGATCATTTATTTTGTCATTACTGACCTTCCATACTCTGACAATGTTGCTACTGTGTTGGGCCGGCTGTACAACTTAATGGTCTTAAGTGGGAACTAGACTGCACTTTTTTTCAAATTTTTTTACTACATTTACTACGAACTCGCACGAACTAAAGTCACAGAACTGCATATTGAAAAGAGACAAAAGGCATCTGTGGGTGAAACACTGTCCTAGAGGTCAGAATAAATTCACTCACCTAAAATACTCACCTAAAATACACAGAAGAAAAATCATACTTGTCCAACATGTTATCTCTAACCTTCAGGTTGTAGAACATGATGTCTCCCAGTGTCTGGTAGACTCTGACATAGTATAGTGTTTCCTCATCAAACTCCAAAAGTGTTGGACAGAGGGTCAAGGTCTTCAGGTAATAGTGTTCAGCTAGTTCATGCTGCTCCAGACAGTGGTATAGAGAGGCCAGGCGGTGGTAGGCCACTCGCTCATTCAGTTGCTCACCTGTGTGTAAAACCCAACACAAAAGAAGAAAGAAAAACTTACTCATTTGACATATAACTTTATTTTGTCCAGAAATCAGCACGTTTTAAGCTGATTAATACATTTACCTATGGTGTATTCCACTTATATATCCACTTCAGACTAATAACTATTGGCCAGAATTCATTCATTCAATTCATTCTGATATTTATGGTTCTCTGAGGAAGGTTTGTAATAGTTATGTTCACTACCCAACCACATCGAACCATTCAATTCATATAAGAAACTAATGACCTGATAAGGATCCCAAATAGTACTTAATGAATACTTAAGTGCATGCGCAATCTTAAAAACTGCTTGATTACAAACATGGCTGAGGTGGACATATTTAAATAAGGATTTTGCATGTTGCATGTCATAAAGACATGGAGAATATGCACCGTAAACACAGGAGGAAATTTGATCCAGAAGAATTAAACCTATTAGTGGGAGAGGCTACTAATCACTTTGAAAAGCTATGGTAACAAAATCGCAGTATTACAGGACAGAGCACTTTATAGAAAGATTGCTCTAATAACTCTCAGAAAACTGGAAACCAGATAAAAGTTACATTTGACCTCATTCAGTGCGTCTTGTGTGAGAAGAAAGCCAGGTTGCAGATCATATCGGAGGCACAATGCATGTGCACACACATACATACACATCCTCTCTTGCATCAAGTGATGTATCTGTGTCCTTAGTTGTGTGTTGGTTTTCAGGCTAAGACCTTCTTAACAACTAGCTGATCCAAACAGGATATTGTTTGTCAGAGTGAAAATGAATCCTTACATTTTGCTGTAGATACACAGTGTTATGGTATGATGATGTGCTGTAATAAAGATTCAGTCCGAAATGCTCGGCATGTGGTTGAGGGGGCATGGTAACTCATTCGAGGGGGTATGGCTATTAACGTCATAGCTTTTATTTCACACCTTCAAACATGTATCATTAGATAGATGCTATGTTGGTATTTTCTTTTTACTTATTCCAAATATATTAACAGGACTGGTAAACACATGTTTTGGACATTCGGCATTCTTTCATTCTCTCAAAGCAGATTGCATGTGCCTTTCGAATATATGAAATTCAGCTTTAATCCCAGCCTCCACAGAATGTTTGCAAACTTGATAAACCATAATTCATGTGCATGAGCATTTTCTCCTTCCTCTATTTTGTGCACTTAGGAAAAACTCTTGACTTTGCATATTTATGAAAGCAAATGTGAACGCAGCATGCGCTATGTTGCTCATTTTAAAGATGCAGTCCTCAGTATGCAACCTTAATAGATCAGCTTCTGCTATTTTTGCAGATGTTATTAAGTTTCCATGTGCTTTACACAAATCTTTAGTAAATCAAGCCCTAAAGGTCTCTTAATGCCACCAGTATGTGAATTGCTGCAAATATACTGGTATGGACTGGATTTTGGTAGAGATTTAGTAGATAAATGGGTCCTCTTGGGCTCAAAGATGAAATGATTTGGTCAAGGTCACTGTGTCATCATATATGTGCCATTCTTGTTAATGCCATATCTCAGGAACAGAAAAAATTAAATAACAATTGGCACAAACATCCATTTGGACTCACCCATAAACCCTTTGGAATATGAGTCTCGTCAGGTGTGCAAATACACTGCAACTTCACTGGCTGGTGCAGGCACACAGCTGCAATGCAGTTATTCTAAATTTGGTTTTAATATAGGAAGCGTAAGTGTATGTAAATATGCACTAGAGTAGGTTCTTCATACCTAGAGTCGTACTGATGTCCAGAGCAGTTTGAGCAAACTCAATAGCTTCTCCATAAAGCTTGAGATTGAGCATCAGTTCAGTCAGTTTATTACAGAGCCTCAGCCTGGTACGAGCACAGCGGCTCTTCAATGCAATGGGCAAAGCACGGTCCTTTGTGATTAAACACAGATATGACATGACATGTTGAAAAGCTTAATTGAAAGTTCTTCCTTACTACAACTTCCACAACTGTATTAAGTTATCAATATAAACAGTGAATGAATCAATAAAAAAAAACAATAGAATTAACTGAGATTTATTTTAGTCTATGAAGGGCTTGAGGGATGACAACAGCAATTCTAAGGAGCAATAAGAAATTATTTAAAGCAATATTAACCAAGTGTTTTTTATTCAGACTATACCCTGTAGAAGGTGATAGCCTTGTCTCTGTCCTGGCAGCTGTTGAAAAAAATGTCTCCTGCAGCTTCCAGAAGCTTCAGTGTGAACCCGGTGTCTCCTGTGCTCAGAGCGACATCCTGAGCTACCTGACAATCACATCAACAAAAAGACAGGCTTTCATTGTAGCATGTTTCATTGTGAGTTTTACTTTAGAGAAAAAACACACAGTTTGGAGATGGAAACATTCAATCAGAGATTTATCTTGTGATTAGAATGTCAAATAGAAGTTAGTAACACATTATTCAACAAGAAGAGAAAACATTCATGTGTTTTTAAGAATTTTATTATGAGTTTAATAGAATTTTTTTATGCGAAAAACATATGAGGCACAGTGTAAGCAAAGTCATTGTAAATGTCTTAATACATAACGAAGTTCATAGTTGAAAGTTAATAGTTTCGTATATTGTCTTGCCACTAAAATAACTAAAATAGCTCTGATCTCAACACAGCTGTTTTCAGACCTGAACATAGAGGTCAACCAGTTCAGTCTGACCCAGTAGGTGGTAGATTTTCCCGGCTTGCAGCCACCCATACGCCTCCTTTTCCCTGCAGCCCAGATCAATGAATATAGCCAGACTGCTCTTGGTGTAGTCCAGAGCTGCCCGAAACGCCCTGTACACATTTAGACAATAAACTTTCATTAACCCTGTTGCTACAGATTCTCCTCATTAACATCTTTAATCTAACAGCTGGAGGAATTTCATTTTCATTCATTCATTTCAGTTTTATACACACACACACACACACACACACACACACACACACACACACACACACACACACACACACACCTTTCTGTTCCCAGAGTGAGGTATAGCTGACTGATGGCTTCCAGTGCATCTCCCTCCTGTCCTCTGTCCCCTGTGCGTCTTAGCAGCTGGACCTGGTGCTGGCTGTAGATGATACACTGAGCCAGGTCTGGACTCTCATGCGTATACAGATGGCACAGTTTTCTGGTTGTAATGAGCTGGCCTGGCAGTGAATTATCAATTTCAAATCATTAAAAAGAACTACAACATTATCCCAGACTATAAAACAGAACAAATATTCAAAACATACTTAAAAATACTTAAAAAGCGTCTGCCAAAGCAAAGTAAAGTACTTACACTCTAATAGGTTGGCATTGACAGCCAGCAACAGAGCCCATTCATAGCATCCTTTCCCATAATGCAGCAGTTGCTGCTTCAGATAGTGCTGCCCCAGCTCCAGCAGCACTGCAATAAAGTTCGCCTCATGACCTTCTTCATACAGCTCTGAGAAGACCTGCACAGACTCAATCAGGTGCCTATGTGCTAGCTCTTTAGCTCCAGCTTTCAGACACAACAGCCCTTTGTGAAGACGAAGAAGGACAAATGAGTCAAAAATCATGGATGTCCACCAGAAGAATCAAGTGTCACGAAGAGTGTGCAGTCTTACCTAAATTAGCTTTAGCTACAGCAAGGTTTGGCAGGTCATCATACTCCTGGCAGATGTCAAAAGCTGTCTGGTAACTCTCTGCAGCCCTCTGGAGATCACCCATACATCGTAGTGCCACACCGCACATGTTGAGGACTACACCTTCATAAGCAATTAAACATATTTACTTTACTTTAACATGTCTGATATAACCTGGTGTGGTTCAGGTTTGGCTACTTAACTCACACTTTCAAAAATCAATTTTGGGAAATATACATCACTTTGTGCCTGGAGATAAACTAAGAAGATTGGGTAAAGACAGTCTGCTAATTACATATACCCAGTAAATGTTTGACAATGAGGCTGCAACCAAACAATGGCTGCAAAATAGGTCTTACAGTTTGATATTACCTGGTAATTTAGTGAAAACTGTAGTAAAAATGCAGTGTGTGAAATGTTAATATAACTGTATGTAAATTTCTGCACCTTAAAAAAAACTTTCACACAGTTTGTGTGAAAATAATAAGAATTTTTAGTTATTTAAGATGATTTTGCAACTTTATTTAACATTGATAAAACATCCTAAAACTTAAAAATTAACATAAAATCTTAGTTTTGTGTTACACACACCTAGTATTTTAAAAAAGTGGGTTAATTATCAGTACATTTTCTTGTTTTCTCAGAAAATAATCTGTTTTTTAAATACACTGCATAAAAAAATTAAAGGAACACTTTTTAATCAGAGTATTGTATCAAGTTAGTTAAACTTCTGGGATATTGATCTGGATCTCTAGGTGACTGGACAGAGCTGTTGAAGGTCCTTAACCCATCAGCAGGACTGGCATCTGCTCCTTTGTTCAAGGAGGAACAGGATGTGTACTGTCAGAGCCCTACAAATTGACCTCCTGTGGGCCACTGGTGTGACTGTCTCTGACCAAACCATTTGAAACAGACTTTATGAGGGTGGCCTGAGGGCCCCACATCCTCCAGTGGGCCCTATGCTCACTGCCTGGCACCGTGGAGCTTTACTGGTCTTTGCCAGAGAACACCAGAATCGGCAGGTCCAGCACTGGCGCCCTGTGCTTTTTACAGATGAGAGCAGGTTCACTCTGAGCTCATGTGACAGACGTAAAAGGGTCTGGAGAAGCCGTTGTTGTTCCGCATGATCGTTTTGGTGGTGAGTCAGTGCTGGTCTGGAGAGATATATCCATGGAGGGACACACAGACCTGCAGGATAGACGATGGCACCCTGACTGCCATCAGGTATTGGGTATTGTGACTTCAAATTAAGCCCTCTGTAGGTTGATAATTTTCATTTTCATCAAATAATGTGGCATTCTTTTGTTCCTAACACATTACCCATTCCATAGCAGTGTGGATATCCAGCATGATTTTATCCCCAATGAAGATCTGATGTGTTTTCAAAGTGTTCCCTTAATTTTCTTGGGCAGTGTATTTTAATATTGTTTTAATAGTGCACAAACTTGTTACAAACAAACATTTGTAAGTTACTCCATGAGACTTTGTTCCTGTGTTTGTTCAGAGTCTGCTGCTGACCATTCTTAACTACTACCCATCTGCAAGATGTTTCATTAACATTTTTTGGTTTTTGATTCACAATTGTATGTAACCAGAGAAATTCACTGACCTTCCTGAGGGGTTGTGCAGTGTTCTGGCATAGCAGACAGGACCAAGTCCAGTATATATAAAGCAAATCTGGGCTGGTTGTTGTCAATGTGAAGCCATGCCAGCCATATGAGAGTACTGTTTCTCTCAGAGACAGAGATCGGGACATGCCGTGGACTGTTGTTGATGAGCTCATGCATTTGACTGATAGCATGTCCAACCATTTTGTGCTTGTTAAAGAGTTGACAGATACAAAAAGTGAGCTGATGACTTAAAACATGGTGCTGGACTCTTCCTTGCTCTTGGACCTTGGTAAAAGAGAGCGCTTGATATAAAAATGGAGCCACTTGTGGTGGGATGGAAGCTTCTTGTCCTGTCATTCTATTTAGTTTGTTGACATTGTCCAGCACTAGAACCATGCTGCTGAGACACTCGCTCAGTGTGGAGGACTGCAAGAGAGAAGCTCTCCTGGCTGAACTGACACTGAGGTGGGGATGGCAGACGTCACTGTAGAGCCTTCCCAGGGCCAGGTAACAATGACTGAGAGAGATGCTCCATGTTTTTTGAGCTTCAGCATAAAGAACAAGTAGTCTCTCAAGATAAGGGACAGCCTGAGCCCTCTCTGTATGGGTCCAGTGGTGCTTTGCCAACAGACAACAGGCCCGTGCCTCTGCCATCTTGTTGTGAGACAGAACAGCCTTCTTGAGGATGTATTTGAGAACAGAGTTGTCCTCTAAGCTTACTAGACAGTCTGGGATTCCTAACAGTAAGGCAACAAGTCGCTCTGCCAGAGCAAAGAAACTTTCAGTATATTTCTGCAAAAGATATATGGCAGCCAGGTTGGAGTAGATGCTGGCCAGCAGCCTGAGGTCTGTGAAGCTGTCTCGTGGAACACTAAGGGCTTCCTCAAAGTAAACCCGGCCTTGGCTGAACTTTGACCTCCCAGCACAAAGCTTACCCAATAGGAAGCACAAACGAGTCTGTGACCACAAAAGTCGCTTCTTCCTGGCAGTTTCCCTAGCAACTCCCAGAAAGGCAATCAGTTCGTCCCCGTCAGTGTGATTGGAGAAAATGGAGGAGGCGAGGCAGTCAGAACTCAGTCGGTACAGGACCCCAAATTCTTCTTTGTAGTCTTGTCCGTCCAAAAAAGAGAAGAGAGGCATGAAGTTCTCAGTGTTGTTTCCTTCCACAATTGGGTGTACAGTGAAACAGGGAGGACTTGGATATTTGGCCTCTGCAGGCAGGACTGAGTCCTCTAGAGTACTGTTCATGGTCACAGTACAATGTGGTGATGCGTTTTTTTCTTGATGAAGAATCCTCTGAATATTTCTCTTCAGTAAAGTCTGTTGAGCATCAACTTTACTTGACAAGCTAACTGTAAAAGAAACATTGAGCTAAAGGTGATGCTAAAATTAAGAGACAAAATACAAAAAAAACATTGTGTGACATTTGAGAGACAGCACTTACATGTTTCCTTTTCTTGGTAGCTCGATTCTTGGTAACTGACAATATCTAAGATAGATGAACAAAAAATACAAGAAAGTAAATGAGATAACTTCCTCAAATGTAAGCTGGTAATTAATAAAAACTTCAGTTCAAGCTACAAATCTGTGTGTTTACTTTCTTTCTGAACTGTCACAGTTTAATGAAAGATGAATTTGTTCAGGTACTATACTTATTACAACAGGTTAACTATTTCTGCAAACAAAGCATTTCCTTTAATGTGGCATAAACAGCTCTCTGGAATGTTTTTATCACTTCACACATTGAACACCAGAGACAGAAAGCCCAATTTTGCCATTGAGCCAGGAAAACCTAGACTCTACAGGCAAACACATATCTGTATCAGTTGCTACTTTGATCATCAATTAAGCCTGATATCTGGGCAAACCCAAGATTGTGTGTTCTGTTGTTATGATAACTGATTGCATGCTGCATGTGATTTTGTTTTTATTCATTGCTATGTTGTAAAGTTGTGTTTCAACTCAGACACCCTAGCTCTGGCATGATGCTTTCAGTAATGAAGCTCTTTTATTTCTTCAGTTGTTCTTCATACCATCTGCCATCAAAGTACTCCAGTTGGCATCCCATGTTTTACTAGATTTTGAATTCTATAACTTAAAATGTCCAGAGGATCAATCCTAAAGAGTCCAGAAGAAATTGTAATAAGGCGTAATCATCTGACTTTTCATCTAGTTCTATGACATCTTCAGTACAGCCTCAGCGCTTTGTGTTTAGTTAGCTATTTAGCTAATGTTAGCATGTAAACACATAGTAAACCTGCTTTACACTAGTTATTGTGATTATATTTGCACCTTTACATTTAACTGACAGAACTGAGATCTGAGAAACTTGCAGTTTCAGCACATCATAACATGTTCATATGGGCTTTTTTTTTTTTTTACAGGAAATGCAAAAATAGTTATATACACAATAGTTTTGCACAAAACATAAATCTGATGTTTTCCAGTGGAGGAGGGATTTGTTTTCTGCTTTAAAAAAATGAAATTAGATACTGCTTTTAATAAGCAGTTGGCATGCATAGGATGCCAGTGTCTTGTCCAAGGACATCTTAGTATATAGCCTGTCAGGATTGAGAATTAAACCACTCACCCTGGGGTTTGCAGATAACTGCTCCACCCACTGAGCTATCATGCTGCCCATATAGTGAATATATTAATTCCCCCAAAAAATGAACATCTGCCATGCATGCAGTCAAACTTGTATCTGTAACAGACACATAAAATGGTGATGGGATATCTGGTAACATCAGCCTGCCCTGTGAGGCCTTCTGCAGCCTTTCTCTCTTACCTAGTTTATAGTTCTGACCAGTATCATTTTGAGATTTCTTCTTCAATAAGGCAATTGTTTCCTCTATGACACTGTCCTCTTGCAGACTGAAGAAAAATCCATCCTCCACTTCCAAAAAAATATCTTCTGAGCTGGAATGGTGACAGACAGTAGCACAACATACTGTTATATGTTAAATGAGTGATTTGTCCAAAACCATAACAATATTATTAGTGATCCACTCACTCGTAAATGTCACTGGATGGTTTCACCAGGCTTGTCTTGACCAAACCCACTTCTCCTGTCACCTCCTTCCTCCCTGTGAACCAATCAAAACAAGACACAAGAAGCCCCACAATGATGATGTGATCACCTGGTGCCAAGCTCAGCTCATCTGGGCCCTCGGCGTCATACTCCACTGTGGCCACACAAGTTCCTCTGGCTGAATGGAGAAGAGTAAAGTGAGTAAGGCTTTAACAGAAACTGACAAATTTATACCTGAGATCACACATCTACACACAATGTGCTGTTATATAGACAATGGGTTTTGTTCAATATTATTTCAGGCAAAGAACTCATCTATCCTATCACACTGTGACAGTTTATGTCGTATTCATACCGGTATACAGCATTGACATTATAACCTCACACTTGGCACTGTTAGGCTCATTCCACAATTTCAGCATCTCATGGCTGATCTGTGAATTTTTGGTTGATTTAAAGCAGTTGGAAACTGTGTGACACATTTATTTTTTACTCAAGGGTAAAGATCTGAGATCTGCAAGAGCTGACACAGATTAAAATGAGATGGGAAGACATCTGGACTGTGATCACTGAAAACCCTTATGAGGGTGACAGTGAGTTATCATTTGAAGACTAAGAGATCAAAGTAGCTAGTTGTCAGTTGTCAGTCATCTTGCCCCAGGGCTCAGTTCTCAGTCATCTTCTCTTCTTCTTCATCTATATGCAATCCCTAGGCTTTATCATCCTCTTTCACAGTACTTTTCCTATCACAGCTATGCAGATGACACTCAATTTTCCATGCCTCTCACTAACTTCTCACTAACTGACATCTCTGTTTGGAGAAGATAATCATATCTTCAACTCAGTCTCTCCAAAAAGGGAGTTTTGGTTTTCTCAACTAAACCTTCCATACGACACAGTATCTTCACCAGTTTAGGATCTGCAGTGACCCCAAAAGCCTGCTAGAACTCTGGGGGTCATCACTGACAACTACATCAGCTTTGTTGACTATAACTCCTCCATCACCTTGGCAGGCAGCTTTTCCCTCCCTTTATGTTTATAATCCAGTAGCACTAGATTAAGGGCAAGTTGTGCACTTTTAGGTTGAGCACCTTTCAACCTCTAGCTAAACCAAACTTTCTTGTGTGGAGCTCTGTGATCCAAAAGTGTGTTTGTTAGAGTGAGGAATCATTGTGAGGAATTTTCCAGTGGATATGCCAAATGTCAAGACATTAAGATGATCTACTGTATATACAACAGTAGAATCCTCAAAGTAATTGATAAAAATGTGTAAGGAGGACACAGTAAAACATTTAGGGGATAATGGCACCCATCACGAAGACTATGTTGGATTCACTTAGAAATGATTTGTTTTCCATGAAGACATACATACTTTCAGCTGTGATAACATAAGTGTAAAGTTGTAATTAATTTATATTTTTATGTTTGCTCATAAGATTTTATCACATACCAAACTGCAGAGGGAAGTCACAGGCTGGTTTCCCATCACCAACTAAAATGCTCTCTGCACAGGATTTGAGATACCATCTGTAAAAAGATGGGATCATGTGGTCACTGAGCTAAACTGGTCACCACTGCTTTTATGAGGCTACATATATAAAGGCTACTCAGCCTAATGTGAAGAAGTGACTCACTGATGAAAGGGAATTACTGGTTCCAGAGCAGGTCTGGGGGCAGTGCCCCGTGCTCCATCTGCCAGGCACAGGACGGTCCAACCTGAGCCCAGGAAAGGAGGCTCAAATTGGGCTAGGTCTCCCTGCTCCAGGTACATGTCTCCCCCAGAAGTGGAACTGTCAAACATCTGGTTGGCACTACATCTAGCAAACAGTGAGCCTGAGAACAGAGAGTAACAGAGAGTTTGTTTATGTGTTTGTGTGTGTATGACCTATAATGGTACTGATGTCATTGTCGCTCACATTGTATACAAATTCATTCAACACTGTATAAAAACCTTTCCGCTTTCCCTCCTCCCATCTTCCCGAAGAGACCCAACATACTGCTGCTGCTACTACCAGATGCTAAAACTGCTTTAGCTACTGTCTATTTGCTCTTTCTGAACAGTGCCCTATACAGTCCTGCTTCTGTCCAGTCTACTGACAGATTACTACTTTTCTTGGCATATAATCCGTCACCTACCTTCTTGCATGAGGATGCCCTTGTAGATGAGGTTAAGTATTTCCTCCTGAATGGAAACTTCAATAGCTATGTGCTCCTCCAAAGAAGTGAGCCAGAACTTCTGATCTAACAACAAATTCTCCATGCACTGCCCCAACAAACCTGAAAGCAGAGAAGTGTTAGTAAAAAGACATTGTCAGTTTATTGCACAGTGTATAAATGTTGACTAATCATTTAAAAAATAATTGCATCGCAAACCAACCCATTGTGTAATAAGTGGTGAACTTCCATATCTCCTCAAATGTTTGGAACGTCACAAAAATAACTTTATCTTCACTGTTAATGGAGAGAACATGAGCAGACAACTCCTGCAGACAGAGAAACAAACAAAGGTTCAAAGGTTACATTCATTCATTCTTATTCGCCTACAGCTCATATATGAAATAAACACTTTTATAGATGTTTATCTAGTAGCCACATATTAGTGTTTCTCTGTTCATGTACACAACGTGTCCTGACAACTACTAAAAGACGAATGTGTGTGTGTCAGCTGTACCATGAACAGAGCGTTGACCTCAGCGCTGTCAACCTGCAGAATGCGCAGTTTTCCTCTCAATGCTTCCTTTGACTCCTCATCTGCAGGAAGGCGCTCAGGACCCCTGACCACATCCAGCTGCACTGGCAGAACTGAACAGAGGACACATCGTTTCAGTGTGGTTTTACTTTAAAGAATTTTAAAAACACGTTTTTAGATTTGTTTGCAAATATGAGACCTTCACACTTCCTTTACAACAATTACAGCTTAGAGTCTTTTACAAGCTACAAGCTTCTCACACTTTATATTTAAAAAGTGTGTTCCAGGTGGGTTCTCGAAACCTTCAACAGACTGGATGAGTCTGTGAACTGCAATTTTCAGTCTCTCCACAGATGTTTTATGAGGGGTTTTGTCTTTGAGAGAACTTTGACTGGGCCACTCAGAGATTTGCCTCAAAGACACTCCCCTGTTGTTTTTTCTCTTTGCTTTGGGCCATTATCACACTGAAACTGAACTGAAGGTCAGCCTAGTCTCAGTTTGGGTGACTGATGGGGTGTTACTGAGGTGGTCATCTTTCCGCCGTTCTTCCATCTCTCCTGGAAGGACTTCTGAAGGTACGTATGTTCCATGGCAGGTCATCGACATCGCTACAAGTGCTGACTGGCATGGACTTTCCCCCATAGTCACATGTCCTCAACCCCACTGAACATTTATGGGGCAAATGGAACAGTGCAAAAAGTCAAGCATTCATGCAAATTATTTTATCCACAGCCAATCATACAGAGAGGGGGTGGGGATGGGGGATGGGGTTTTACAAATACAAAGAGGATCTGTCATTCATTAATTTAAAATGTCAAGTGTTCACTTACATTGTTAAACCGAAAAATGAAATTACAACTGTGATTTTAGACTTTTGGACCTCAAACTCTTTACTCCCACACATAGTTTTTTGCCATTATATAGACACATAGTATGCAAATAATGTCACATTCTAATAATTACAATTATTTAATTATTCTATTTCTGTTTTACTGAGTAGCACAGGAGAGAGTTTATGTCTTCATATTAACTACTTTATTGTTTCAATAACGTGTAACTATACACATAGTAATAAATGTAGTAGACATGTAATGTAGACATGATGTTAAACAGAGAAGTATCCAAAACATTTCATATTTTATACCACAAAATAACCTAACATCATTTCCGACCAACAATTCATAATATTACAATTGATTTAATGTGAAGAATGACGGTGGACGTTACTGTCAGACCAAGTCACATCCAGGATAAGCATACAAAGCTGCACTGCACTGCAACTCATCCAGTTATTTGAGTCAGTGATGACACTGTGTGACCTCCTGACAGATTAATGAGTGACTTCAGGTTTAAGGTATAAACCACTTTAAATAGTCTCATGATTTTTCACTGAGGCCACTTCAGCGTTATAGTGTGTGACTCACCAGCAGTAATACTACTATATTTTGTGGTAAATTTGATCAGTCAAATCCAGCAGCTAGCTACAGTTACCTGTTGGGAAGTTTTCCTCATAAGTTGACAGAGTTCTCTTCAGACTTGCAGCATCTCTGGACAAACTACACACTGTTGCAAACATTAGAAAGCAGAGCTGAAGTCTCTAACACACACACACACACAAATACACAGACATATAACTACACTTTGGAAGTGTCTCGTATGTTTTAATTACAATTACAAGGTACTAAAATCACTGAGCATACCTCATGACTGACCCCTACAGGGTTGGAGCCAAAACATCATCAAAACAGTGTGCATATGTTTCTTTCACATACATGCATTTTCACCTTTTACCTGCATTGTTTTTTTATGTAATTGAAGTATTTAGAGTTATTACTTTAAGGGGTTAATTCATGCATAATGTTATGTATTGTCATCTATGTATTAGATATGAGCCCTTTATCCTACAAAGATTAAAATAAAAGTGGTACTCAGAATGTTACTATGTAAACTCGCTTTAAAGTCTCCTAAGATATGATGGTATCTTTTTTAACAGATTGGTGTGAGTGTGGAGGGGCAGGCAAACAGTAGCTGTGGTCATTTAATGAACTGACCAAAGAGGGTAGAAATACACATACCAAGTACTCAACTAACTAGAACTACTAGAACTACTTAGTACTTAGAGCTACTGCTACTAAGTACTAAGGACTTTCCTTAAAAAGTAGACTACTCTCAGACAGAGAAATTAAAATGTTTATAGACCACTAAGTGCATGCTCAGAAAGGTACTTAAAAAGAAAATTATGTATTTTAAATAGGATTAAATGTAATGCAGTTAAATGGAAATGTTGAATCCACATGAGTTTTACCAACTTACCAACAGAAACCTGACAGTACTGTAGTACAGATATTAGTGTTCTCATAAAGACTTCGTCATTGATTAGTTCATTATATTTTTGCTTTAAAAGTGTCATTTTAACACAGTTAACTGACAAATATGGTTTGTTCCATGTCCCACGTCATTTTTTAGAAGCATGTGTTATAAGTGTTGTTAGACTCTTAAGTGATATGTCGACCTACCCATTCCGCTGTTTGACTTGTCCGCCACCTCTACAAACTGTTGAGCGTCACCAGACCCGGTTCTCCGGTACCTGTGGCTCCCGGTGTCTCGGTCCGACCTGGCTGACATGTCTAACACACCATAGTGTCGCGTCCAACAAAACTTTGCGCCTCTCCTGTCAAGAGGAAAAAGTAACCACAGCCACTGCCCTGTTGGATCCTTTCAAAATAAATCATGTCCTCTTTAGACCTAATGAGTGGTGTGCACTGGATTTAACGTCTTTTATGTTTCAATAAAATAATAGATATTGAGATCCACATCAGAATAAAGCTATCACTGTCTTATTGGGGAATATTATAAAAAGCACATGTTTACAGTTGTTTTTTTTTTGTGGCAGAGGAGACCATATTAATTAAAAATACAAAGATCAGTGAATAACTATAATTAGCTGATAGACAGTAAACTTAGATAATTTTCAAATATCAGATGACAGTGAAACTGAAATGTTGGGCGTTTTATAGCAGTCTCTTGATATATGTGTATATATATATATTGCTTTCTTTACTTGTGTATATTTTCTTAGGCTGTCTTCATCGAGGAGGTTCAACTCATTAACATTTGAACAGCTAGACCTTTAACATTAACATTTACTTATTTGGTCTGATTTATTTATGTATTGATTTTTTTTGTTTGTTTATTGTATAATTAACATATATTAAACATGTTTATGTATTAATATAAATTGTCTTTGTGGTTCATGTTGTACTGATATTTTTGTCTTTTATTTTTGGGAAGAAATTGGACAAAATATTTTATATTTTAGTTGTCAGAATGACATTGTTTGTGTTATTATTGAATTAGTTTGTGACATCAGCATTTACATATCATGACTGTATGTGTATACAACATGTCAAACTTAGGCTGTTACAGATGTAGCTTAAAGAATAGAGTAACATTTCCACTAAATTACAGACTGATAATGACTAAAAATTACCTATTTTTATACAAATAATTTCCCTCTGGAAATAATAGTTAAAAAGTTTTAGAATCTTGAGTGACTATTAATTTGAAGGTCTGTTCACTTAAGTTCCTGTGGTATTCTCAGTAATTCGACTCTTCACTTAGATTTATGTTACTAAAAGATGTACATTATCACCAGTATTATTTAGTTATTGAATTATTTATTCCTTTGTAATGTTGTACAGATGCAGAAACAAAAATCAATACATATAACAATGTAATGTTTGTCAGATTCAAATATGAAACATTGCTGTAGTAAAGTGTACACTTTTTAGGTTAATAATCACTTGTAAAACAAATAAAGCTCCTAGATGGCTGCAGTGGGGGTGAAGATCAGTAAATACAGTAACTTGAGAAACGTATCTATCCTAAACACCCCCACCCACTCCCGGCTCAACATTTTTCCTCTCTGTTAGATATGTGCTTTTTGGTTCACTAATCCAAAGTGTGTGTTTTCCTTCAAACATCCCAGGAACAGACTCAGCATTTCCTTTCGTCCTCAGTTCAGAGTTACTCTAAACCTGGATCACCACTCAGGAATTTATAACAGCAGAAAAACAGACAATCACAGGAAAGCAATCGCAAGTTCTATGTCCTCCTCCACATTAACATCAAACTCATTCTGTGTTTAAATGAAGTGTCATATAAAACTTTATTACATACAATGATTGTTAGATGACTTGGTTGAGTAAAGTAAAGTTTGTGTTCTCAACATAGTGTGAGATAGAGTATGATCCCCACCTTCAATATCCTTCTAGTGAGTCTAGATTTGTTAAACACACTGTAAAAATGTTGCCTTTGAATGATTTAAATTATTTAATTAAAACTGCTAAAAGACATTTTGGTCACATTGGTACAATGTATTAACATGAAAAAAAACAGACTTAAAGCCTGTATTTTCATTAAATATCACATTGCTGTGTCATTAGTGGTTAGGTTAGGTTTCATTGTTGTCCGAGTGAAAGTCACATGCTCACTTGATCTTTGTTGCTGTTGGGATTGCACCGGTGGTTTACTCTGAACCTGGCTGTTGTGTCCTGTAGAGGTCACTTACGTTTATAACATTAAGTGTAGGCATAGATTTCTACAGGTCAGAATATTATATATAAATATCTATCTTTATATACAATATATCTATATAGATATATAGATATATATACAGTACAGGCCAAAAGTTTGGACACACCTTCTCATTCAATGTGTTTTGGGGTTAGCTGGACCACAGAGTGAAGGCAAAGGGGTCAACAAGTGCTAAACACCTCTGGAAACTCCTTCAAGACTGTTGGAAAACCATTTCAGGTGACTACCTCTTGAAGCTC
>JAUYWH010000010.1:16511816-16533972 GCA_034779795.1 Ctenopoma multispine | reverse complement strand
CGACTCCAGCAATACAAGAAAAACTCCAGCAATACAAGAAAACAGGTGAAAAAATCAAAGTCTAAAGAGAATTACAATCCTTCAGCCATCACCATGTTGAACACTGCTAATTGGTCAATCTGAGCTAGTGCACCATTCATGTTTACAGTATAACTCAGGCTTATGTTTACATTACAGCTTTAAGCTGCATGCCAACACAACATATTTACACAAAGTGCAATATGTTGTATGTATGAATGAATGAATAACAAAATGGTGTTTAGGTTTTTATCTTGTTCATTTGTATTTATATATTTATTTATCTTAGCCTTTTTAACTAGAATGACTGTTTTATTCTGCACTGGAATATTGCAATATTACAATATTTTGTTGTACAATGTCTCATTGCTACAATGACAATAAAGATTCTGATTCTCTGATTCTAATTCAGAGTAAACTTGTTCAGTATACAGATAAGCCACGTGCACACTATAAATACATTACTAACCATTTCTAGCTCCCATTGTGCAAACACTGTCTGACACAGGAGGTTTCATTTTGCATTACTCATCAGTAACAGGTTGTAAATGCATCACATTCACATTTCCACATTCACATGAGAGATCAGCGGAGGCTGTAAACAACTGCAAGATGGCACCTCGAGAGGAACTGTTCCATCAGATGACAGCTGGTGGCTAATGTCAGACCAGTCCCTCAGGGCTTTAAAGCTCAAATATGCAACAGTGGTGTATGTAAATATGCAACCAGCAATAAATACATGCAATAAATGCAATCTCTGGGATTTCTTTGGCATTTTGACGCAAACTCCAGTCTTTCTGTTAGGATCTGTCAAGTGACACAATACCGGTTTGGTTAGAATTGATTCACTGTCAGTTGAAAAGCCCTATGAATGGCCACCTTCAAGTAGCAGTGTGTGTGTGTGTGTGTGTGTGCATGTGTGTACAACATCGACCAGTTCCCTGCAACTCTGGAACAGAATACAATTATAGTGTTTTACTCATTTGGAAAAAAAAGGCCTCTGGACATGAACAGGCAAGCAATTATGTTTGTCTGCACAGTGTAATAAGGAATCAGTTATTAAAATCAGAATTGTTGTTTTTGTTGGTGTTTTCTATGTCTGCAGACACAGTAACAACAAATCCTGCAGTGATAAGACCTGTGATGTGGAAAAAGGGTAACACTTTACAATAAGGGTACATTAATTAACATTACTTAATGCATTAAAAAGCCTTAACTAATAGTTAAATAAGGTTAACTAACATGTTTATTAAGCATTAATTAATGGTGTTCATGTTAACAAAGGCATTACATAATACATTAGTTAACATCCATAGTAACCCTTTATTAACCTTACCTAATGTAATAATAAGTATTAACTGATTAACAGATACGTCTGTGTTAACTAATGCATCTACTAATCATTTACTAATGGTGTTTTTGTCAACTAAGGTATTAGTTTATACATTAATTATTGTTTTTAACAACCCCTATTAGCCCTACTTAATGTAGTAATAGGTATTAATTAATAGTTATTTAGTACACTAAATGACATTAAACAGTATTATAAAATTATCTGTTGTTGAAATTTATTTAGAGTTCACGGACTAATCCAGGTATTAAGTAACATTATTAAAGGGTTGATAAGGTAGATGAATGATTACTTAAGTCTTATGATTGCCCACTTACTTGTTCATCTTCAAAGACATGACTTCCTTTTGGTAGGTCGAGATCAGTGGAGGTGTCTTCATGTAGAAATTAAACTTGTATTATAAAAGTAAATGATTAGTAGATGCATTAGTTAACTTTACTTACCTGTTAGTCAGTTAATACTTATTACTACATTAGGTAAGGTTAATAAAGGGTTATTATGAATGTTAACTAATCTATTATTTAATGCCTTTGTTAACATGAACACCATTAATTAATGCTTAATAGACATGTTAGTTAACCTTATTTAACTATCAGTTAAGGCTTATTAATGCATTATGTAATTTTAATAAATGCACCCTTATTGTAAAGTGTTACCAAATTGATTATAAGAGACTGAAGCCAAAGTCCTGAGAAGTTTAACAACATATATTATAAAAGACACAGACTATACCTGGAGGAACGACAAGAACAACATGTGCGTACTTGTGCAACAGCTTACTGGTAAAATTCAGATCCTCATCACTCATTGTGACATCTAAGATATGTTGTTGTAACCACTTTTTCACTATAATTCTAATGTGATATTATTGCTTTTTATTTCTTGTAAAGTTCATCCATCCATTATCAACTGCTTATCCGAGTCGGGTTGCGGGGGCAGCAGCCTAAGCAGGGAAGCCCAGACCTCCCTCTCCCCAGCCACCTCCTCCAGCTCCTTCTTGTAAAGTTACCATAGGATTTGCAAAGTACTACAAAACAACACAATTATACCAAATGTATAACATAATCATTAATATTACTTTCTTTTTTTTACATAATTTCCTTTGTAATTACATCTTCAGCTTGTACTCAAATGTTTTAAATTAATATTCAGCTTTATCTTTTGACATTGACTTCTTCTGTAAATCTATCTTTCTGCAAAGTTGTTTCCCATGTCCCAAGTTTTTCTTATAATGCTATTATTTGTAGAATTTTTCTACTTTTCTGTATCCTTCTTCCTCAGGTTCTTGTATTTATATTTCCTTTCTCACAGTAGCTGCCCATTTTCAGATCATCAGACTTAATTTGATAATTTCATCCACCTTAAGATGTGTTTTTTTTTAGGGAAATGACCGTGTTGTATCTCCCTTAGAGGTAGCAGAATGCAGCGGGCAGAGATGGAGATTACACAGAAAGAAATGAGGTAGAAAAACAAGTAGCAGTACGTGTGTGTGTGTGTGTGTGTGTGAGATAGAGAGAGCGAGAGCCAGAGTGTGTGCGCGCTTCAAAAACAAGCATCTAACTACAGCACATACGAAGAGAGAGAGAGAGAGAGAGAGCACATAGCGAGTGTTTGCAGAGGCAGAAGAGACCGTAGCAGCATTATGCAGCTCACAGAACAGTGGATTCCGACAGATACACAGCTGGTGACGGGCAGGCAATCGAAAATAACAGATGTTCTCCTCCCAGAGGAGAGATGAAGGAAAAAAACTGATATATTGTTGATTGTCATCTTCACAGTTATTAGGATGGGAGGACAACAGCAGTACTACAGATACAGATAGATGGTAAGTGTGCACACACACCTGCAAAACATGTTTATTGATTATCAGAGTCAGTGAAGGTTAATGAAAACAAGGATGTTTAGACAATTTTCTTCCTTCAAATAGGAATTGAATGAAAAATGTACGTACTGGGTTTGTCTGACCTTCATCTTTTCTGTGGTCAGTAGTCACCTAATATGAAGGATCAGTAATTATTAATTGTTCTCACTCTCTCATTGTCTCAGTTGCATTTTTAGATTAATTTATTTGACTGTATATACAAATCTGCTTTTGATGACACATAACAATTACTGTTCTGAGTCATTCATTAAGGAGTGCTATTTTCAGGATTTATATATCAATGTAGTTTTGGGCAGTGGGGTGGAAACTTAATTTTAAAATATGCATATACATATATATATATATATATATATATATATATATATATATATATTGAGAGAAAGAGAGAGAGAGAGAGAGAGAGAGAGAGAGAGAATTTAATATCAATCAATTAAATCAGTATTGTAAATAACAATATGTACTCTAAATCTAGTTATTGGGCTGATAATGGCATGTTAACTGTAGTGTATAAAAAAACTCACACACACTAACATCATTCAAATTAGGTTTTTTCTTGATAAAGATCTAAATAATTAACACAGTCATCTAAGACTGATTAGATTCTAACCTCTTTCTATTACAATACTGACCATAAATGAATGCAGTGATTTAAATCACTCATACTCTCCACCAATGGAGAATGATAGCATGAGTTGTTTTAGCAAGTGCACAGAAATTGCATGTGTTTATGTACGAATGTTCTCTTTTTATTATGAATTCATTCATGACATTGTTAGAATGAAGAATTTCATATGAGCAGGAATCAGGAGTTGAAGGATGGGTTAAGAATCATCATACTTACACAAGGATTTTAACCCTAAACCCAACCAAGTAATTATTCTGCCTAAACCTAACAACCAAACCTTAAACCATGTTTTTATGTCTTATTCATTGTTTTCATGATAATATTTTTGTAATCTAATAATTATAATTACCATAATGTTATAACATTTCTTTATATTCTTCTGACTAGATTCTGAATTTCACACCAGGGATCAATAAAGTTCTGTTTCATTAACCTCATTCTGAAAAGTAATTAGTAAATATACTGTATGTATCAAATCAGTGTAATGGAGTATAGCTACAATATTTGCCTTTGAAATGTAGTGACGTCAAAGTATTAAGTGGCAGAAAATGGAAAAACATGAATAACAAGTAAATTAAAGTGATAATTAGGTACAGTATGAATACAGTAGGAATATCTCAAAATTGTACTTCAGTACTGTAGTTACATTCCATCACTGGTTCAGCCCTTGTCTGTTTCTTTGCCTCCTGTAATCTCCCATCCAGCCTCCAGCCACCAGATGTCCCTGTCTCCTTCCCTTTTCCTGGCCCATCTGGTCTTCATTGTCCATCACTCACTCCCACAGCCACCACAACTGTTCTCCATCGACAAATTATTTACCACAGTGTTCACATACACTGTTTTTGTCTCCTGTTGTATTCTGTTTCTGTTCTGAAACATGGCGGTTATTAGATAAAGACTTTAACCCAGTGGATATCATGGCATCTATAAAATTATAAAGATAGAAAAGTTTTGGTACCAGTTTCTAATGATGATGATCCAATGATGTATAATCCACTTTATTTTCCAAATAATTCTTCAGTTAATCAAAAATATAATTGTCAGATGCTACCCTACATTAAACAACAATTTTAATATTCAGTTTTAGCTATAAATAACAATAAATCACTATCATAATATGAACTGTAACTTCATAGTATTGAATGTACACATGTCCATTTACTTCTGCTGAGCCTCTTTATTCTGAGCAGCTACATTGTGCCATTTTAAGAATCACATATTATCTGTGCTGCAGGAGGGGGTGGGGGAATCAAGCACTTCACATGTCATGATCATCTGTCAAAATAAAGTCTTCAGGCTCAGGCTGCACATGATCTAAAGACTGTGTTGAGTCAGTGTCAGTGCTGACATGCTGCCTATGGACTGTGTGTGGATTGGTAAGATCAGCTGTATTCGACTTCATTCACCAGGAACAAAACCAAGGAAAAAAATATCACTACTGTTATTTACATACAGTATGAGTATGTGTACACTGTGAGGATTTGTCAACATAAAGTGGCTGCCTGGGGGATTGTGTTTAAATTTAAAAGTTTAAAATCAAATATTATTATTGCACGCTGCATTTAAATTAGATTTAGTTATTTTTAAGATGCTTTTATCAAAAACAACTTACAACTGAGGTAGTGCAAGTGACATGAAAGGGAATTCTTGTTCATCCAACACAGAGCCAGAAAAGACATAGCATAGCAAGCTGTGGAACAGTTCTGTCTTCAGGAGAGGAAACTCAGTCATAGGACAGTTGAGCTGAACAGTTCTGCTTGATGACTTTTGCATGGTGCTATTGGGATCACCAGGTGCTGTTACTTGAATTAGAGCAGTGGGAGAGAAGGACTGTAGCCCTGCTTGAGTGTGTTCAAGTAGGAAGGTGCTGCTGTGACGACCGCAGAGGAGGATAGAGAAGCCAAAATTTGTACTCAAGTAAGAGTAGCATTACTTCACAATAATATTACTCAAGTAGAAGTAAAAAGTAGTCATCCAAAAAATTACTCAAGTAAGAGTAAAAAAGTACTTAATGAAAAGACTACCCAAGTAGTGATTAACTGTTTGATCGCAATGTCTTATTCTTTTTATTTAGAAATTATGTAATCAGACAGATAAAAATATTAAACAATGTGCTAATTCTGGTATTTCTGAATAATATAATAAAATAAAATGGTTACAAAAAACAAATTAAGGCACAAGAAACACAAATTTCCAAATCTTACTTTTTCACAACATAAAGCTTTTTGAACCAAAACCTACAATAGGTAACATACTGCATTCATTCATTCACTGCTATGTCACGTAGCACTTAGACTACTGTGAAGATATCTGGAAGTTGAGTCCTGGCATCTGGATTTCTTTCTTTTTAAAAAGAAAAACTTCACTGTTCATCAAAGTATCTTGAACCTACCAAAAAAGAAATCCAGTTGCCATGAGTATATTATTAGTTTGTGGCATGTGTGGACTAGATTTTAATGTCTGATCTGAATTCATACAAACATTTCACAGGCTCTGCTTTCACAGTGAGATTTACACTTTTAAAAGAACATTTTTAATAATACAGAAAAACTTACAATATTATTTGGTGAAAAATATTTCAAGTGGTGTAAATGACATCAATACACTGTGTGAAAAGAAAACAAGAGACATGTTGAAGGAGGAAGCAAGGTGTTAATTTAGACAAAACTCTGCTTATATTTAACTCGTTATGATTTAAATACAGTCCTATATAGTTTTAATTTGTTCTCTTGTCCTCTAGATGGCAAATTCACAAATCTTTGTAGGTCAGAAGAGAATTGTAGAGAGTTGTATGTCATCAGCATAGAAATGATTGTAGTGATATTTAGACTGTTTAGCAGCATGGTGTATTTTAGTAATATTATACAAATACCAGGAACATAAACTAACATTACCAGTTGTTGGACATTTACAAAGAAATTAAATATTGTTACAGTAATATCAATTATATTGGTTCCGATGGAAGAATCAGCTTCAAACTCAAATTCACATTAGCAGTGGAAAAAAATAAACATGAATTCACTCTGTCTTATCAGTGTGAATTCACATATACATTTGGATGGATGCCTGTTTATAGATTAAAGCTAACAAGGGGTTTTATTTTGAATTAATATAATATTTTTGACAAAAGACCAGAACCAAATTAAAATCAGGTTCCAAAGATGAAACTCCAGTAGTTGTACCTATTGGTCTATTTCTACACAACTAAATTGCTAATAAAATACATTTGTTAGGGAACCTAATTGCAATTTACGTTTTCCGTTATATATAATATATTACATACATATGTTGACAATTATTTTAAATGGCACAAATATGGATGATCATAACTGTTTCTGATAACACCAAATGATCAATATATAAATCACACTTTTCCTTTAAACAAAACCATCAATAATGAATCCTGATCAATTCTCAAATCTTAAAAGTGCATTTCTAGCCTAAGTCACACAGATCTCATGTCTGTGGGGTCCTGTGCTTTATACTGTATCACTGCTGTAAACCCCAGTCCCCACCCCCATTGATAAATGTAACACACATGTATTTCAACAGAACACAGAACTACAGAACATACTGTAATCAATTCACATCAACATCTGTCTATATGGTTGCATTTAGAAATGTATTTTATAAAAGCACCTGCAGGAAATTATGATGGCTTATTTTACATTTATTTTCCTCTCAAAAATGCTTTTGTGTTCAACAAGCTGTTTTTGTTTGCTGCCATACTTTGAATTGCAGCTTGATCACAGCTTGAATTTGCTTGGTGTTCATGGAGTAGTTTTGTCATCAGTGATAATTCTGTTCTCACTTCTGAAGCATGACACTACTAAAAAGAAATCAAATTTCCCCGTCCTTCTCCCATCCTGTCTGCATAACAATTTTGGTGGAACCCTTGGGAGCAGGCATGGATATGATAAGTAATGCTGCATTAATAAGCTGTGTCTTTTAGGTCCAACACTTTAAGGCTTAATTTAGGATGAGGGAAGAGATGGGGGATGTGAGAAGGTGTCAACATAAAATAAATTAAACATCCATTTCTATCTTAAATGGACTCAGGAGACTTCGGCAAAGCTCAGCTTTCTGCAATATTTAATTAAATTCACTGCAGTCATGGCAAGCTAATTAAATCAGCACATTTAAGGGGAACTTATTCCTCTTGATTTCCTCTCAAGATAAACACAGTGTTTAGTCTGGGAAAATCAATTCAACGTGAACTTTGCTGTGCATCTCTGTGATCAAGTATTGCTACATAAAAACTGGTTAAGTGAAATTTTAAAATAGGATAAAGTAATTGGAACACTTTTGTAAATTTGTTTTGGAATGCTAAAGTCTGAAATTTATATTTTTCTGCATTACTATTGCTAGAAAATTTGTGGTATTTTCAGTTTTTTAACAATCAAATCTAATCAAGTTTTTTATACAGCGCAAAATCACACATTTTCTTTAGGCGGCTATACATTCTCTCTCTCTCTCCTTAGGCCCCAGTAAATTGTAATACTCACAATATCTAATACATAACAGGAAATTGTCTCCTTATTTGTAGATAGTGCAGTTCGATGTACAATGTACATTAAGAAACATTTGATGTGCTTAATTCCACATTGTGAAGAAAAAAATAAATTCATTCCATTTTTTGGCATGATGGTGAAGTAAAGGAATCATCTTGTGGCAATGATTACTTCAAATTTTCAGTATTTACAGTAATTTGTAATATTTCCAGAAATAGCAGTAGTAAAGTCTGTCTCTAATTAAATAATTTTGGTAGATATTTCTAAAAAAAGAGAGGGACAAGAGTAAAGAGAGACAGAAAGCTGGTGAATGCTATGCATTCTCTTAATTTTCTGAAAATGTTTTCATAAGTTGACACTTTCAACACTGTTTTATTTACTTCACAGGCTACACTTGAGTAGTTATTCAAATTCTCACTCTAACAGCTACCTCACATCTCTGTCAGGAAACAACAGTGTAACATCACCTAATGCATAAGATGCTCTCATGTTTTATCTCTGTAACTGTCACATCCCCTCAACTGCACCCAAGGCAAGCAAAATGTTTTGCTGCAGCACTGATGGAAATGCTGAGGTCACGTCAAGTGGGCAGGTTATGAAACAACAGTAGAGGTTAATGAGATTCAATTCAATCCAACTTTATTTGGATCATCTCATCTCTAGAAGTCATCTCAAGACACTTTACAGTGTTAAGGCCTTACTGAATTTACGTATATACAGAATAATATAGAAAAACAAACAGTCCCACTTGAGCAGCACTAGGCAACAGTGGAGAGGAAAACTCCCTTTAAGGGAAGAAACCTCCAGCTGAACCAGGCTTCCTTCCATCTGCCTCTACCGGTTGAAGTGAGTGAAAAGAGTAGAGAGAAAAGAACAGCAGGCAAGAGAGCTCAGAACAACAACAAGGAGCAGAAGACGAGACACTGGGCAGGTTTGTAAGGGTCAGTGACTGCAGACAGGAATTATACAGCTCAGAGGTCGAGGATACCTGCAGGAAAATACAGAGAGGGATACATAGAGACAGAGAGGGCGAACCACATCTGGGGGGGAGGGAAGGCACAAAGTTAATAACATGCAATGATGGCATTTAAGTGGACGGAGAGAGAAAAGGAGGAGAGGAGATCAGTGTAATGTGTGGGGTCCCCCACATGGTTCAGATTCACCTGAGCCATCTATAACTATAAGCTTTATCAAAAAGGACAGTTTTAAGCCTAGTCTTAAAGGTAGAGAGGGTGTCTGCCTCCCAAACCTGGATTGGGAGCTGGTTCCACAGGAGAGGAGCTTGACAGCTAAAGGCTCTGCCTCTCAATCTACATTTGGAGACTCTAGGAACCACAAGTAGACCAGCACTCTGAGAGTGAAGTGCTCTGCTGGGATAATAAGGTTCTATGAGGTCTTTAAGATATAAAGGAGCCTGATCATTTAGGGCTTTATAAGTGAGCAGAAGGATTTTAAACTCTATTCTAGATTTTACACGGAGCCTATGGAGAGAAGTTAATGTAGGAGAAATATGATCTCTCTTGCTAATTTCAGTCAGAACTATGGTTGCAGCATTCTGGATTAACTGGAGTTTTTTTAAGAAGTTATTGGGGCATTCTATTAACTGTGATTCTAGAGGTAACAAATGCACAGACTAGTTTTGAGCCATTATTTTGAGACAGGATGCTTCTAATTTTAGAAATATCCCTCAGGTGGAAGAAGGCACTTCTGAAAAAGTATTTTATGTAAGGAGTAAACAATATATCTTGGTCAAAGATAACTCTAAGATTCCTCACAGTAGTGCTTGAAGCCAATGCAATGTCAAATGACAATTACTAAATCAGCTTACTCAAGAAAGACAATTCTAAAACACTGGATATCTATCACTTTATGCACACTCTTTATGCATACATTTTCTTGCTTAACAGAAATCATCAAATATACATATTCAATTTTACTGACTATACATACTGTATGCGATACTCAGCAGAATAGTACAACATTCTTCTTTATTATCAGTTTCTCCTCAAACACCTCAGCTAAGAACAGAGGAGCAGGAATCTGGAGCTGAAGCTTTTTCACATTTAATTACAGGCTGCATTTCAGGCTGTGAGCTGCAGATATGCCATATAAAATGGGATGAAGATAAGCCCCTGTGTGTAAATGATACTGTACCACAGCAGAGAGTGAAGAGAATGCAAATGAAAGAGAAGATGGGGGATTCAAAGCACTCTCACCCTTACAGTTCGTCTTTCCTTTCACCGCGCCACTGGCTACATAATTATGAAAATGGGGGAGCAATTTCAGCACTACTCTGGAGATTAATGGAATGTGTGAGTTTGAAAAAAATGTTCCCTTATGTTTGTCAGTGGGTCATTATGGAAACAAAGCAAACCATGTTTGAAGGAGTTTTTTCTTTTATGAAGACATCAAGAATTGATACTGTAAGAACAAATAACCTCCCCTCATTTCTAACACACCTCTCTGCCCATTTCCAAGCAGCACAATTTTTTTTCTATGACTGCAGAAGTGAAAGCTGCAAAATGGTTCAAGCTTTAAACATTCAAGGCAAAATCATAGTTTGGAGGAGAACAGGTTCAGTTTGCCAATCATCTGAAGGAGCCAACGTTTTTAATTACATACATATAATCTTACAACTAGATTAGAATAGGAAGCTATAAGAACATTAATTAACATCTAACTGGTCAATGTAAAACTCTACAATGAAATAGTCATAGATTACTGGGAAAATACCTCAATACCCATTTACCTCAACTGATCTGACACAGTTATACCCTCTACATGGGAAACTACAAAAAGTAATATACAACTATATGTGTCTAGTAATTTGTGCAATTATCCACCAATCATGGGGTCGATGGTTTGAGTCCTAGATCCTGTCATATGTAAATGTAAAACATTAAAGCCCAAGGTGCCGGTGGTTGATCAGGTCATCAATATGTGAAGTGCAGATCATTTGTGGTAGTGTCAGGGTTCTCGGGACAGGAGTAGTACAACTGGGAGTAAAAATAAAAATAATTCATTGGCAAAAACAAGCCTGCAGTTAGAACAAATACATAAATGATAAACACTACAGTGTGAGTGGAAAATGTTGATTATGTCATGAAGAAAAACAGACAGTAATCTGGTCAGAGCTCGGGATCCTCTCAAGCTGTGGCTGGTTTCACAATGAAAGTGTGAAACCAGTTTCACGGTCAGGCAGCTTATATCGTTACTTTTGCCAGGCTCTGTGTTTGACATGTGTTCAGAATATCAGTTTGGGGATCAGTGACAGCAGGAGGAGCAGATGGCTTTGAATAGAAAATGTGTTGTGATGTTACACTTATAATTTCCAGAGAAAAAAATTAAATAGGTGTACAGAGTCTCTTTTCATTATACTGTGTAGCTATCAATCCTTTAAACCATGTGTTAACTCAGTTTGTCAGCCTGTTTAGACTATAGCCATCTCTAATAGAGGACTCTGCATTCATTTAGCACGCATGACATACTGTATATATTGAGGAGAGACCAGGATTTTCATACATACTAATGTTATGAAGTAATCAGCATTAGCACAGCAGTGCTCTTAAGTTGCGAACCTGACAAACTGTGATGAATGCAGTCACATCGGTTCAGGAATACTTTCAAAAAATGTTACTTAGAAATTCTATATGAGACTCTAATATACGTATAAGACCTCCTAATTTAAATAGGGTTAGAAACACCTTTTAATATAATACAATCCAGTATGACTCCACCACCCACTATGTCTTCAGTAATAAACACCTAGTAGAATTATCACCTTTCTGACAACTTAGAAACTAAGAAATTATAACTTTGTAAAAGCAGACCTCATGGCAGAGCTACAGTAATGGATTATAACACATATTTTATTGTAACCTTTAAGCTTATAGGTATGTTTAGTTCTGAGCCAGAAAATATATTTCAGCTCTGATTAAGCATGTGTTTTCTGCCATTAACCCCTCAGCTGCACTACTCCGGCTCTCCCGCACAAATAGGCAACACTGTGCTGCATAGTAGAAGCAGGTTTGTGTGAATGTAAAATAGGTTCCCAAAATGCATGAATTCATTAAACTGTGATGCAATTTAGCAAATGGCAGTGTACAAATCATCCATCTAGCAGCTTCTCATTTTTTGCTATTGCTGACTCCTGCATGGTTACTTACTGGTTAAGATGATAAAAATGATTAAAATATGTGGTCAAAGAAAAGCTACATCAGGAAATCTTTGCAAAATTCTCTTCCATATCATACCTCCACACAATGCACCATTGTTATCCTTGAATAGTGGAGGGTGGCACAGAAAATTTATTCCAGGTACATTTCTTAATTAAT
Organism: Ctenopoma multispine; assembly: GCA_034779795.1. NCBI lineage: Eukaryota > Metazoa > Chordata > Actinopteri > Anabantiformes > Anabantidae > Ctenopoma > Ctenopoma multispine. Next base: position 16,521,251 of record JAUYWH010000010.1, on the reverse strand, counting down.
GTCATTCTGTTCTCTAGAGTTTATGAATGTGAATATGTGAAGAAGTGGAACACTGTCTGATCCAACCTGGCATAGAGCAGTCAATGTTTAAAAAAAAACCTCAGACTACTTGGTCCTTGCCAGAACAAAAACACTGTGTGAGATCCTGCGTCTTTATAAAGTTTTGATATTCTTTCAGGCGAGAAAATGCCCATTTTGAATTCATTCATGTCTACAGTTACAGCTGGGGAACAGTGTTCGCCGTCATCCTAAGGAGGAAAGTCTTACCTCTGCGAGTACTGCATGATCTGTTGTGTTGTATATAGAGTATGTTACAAATAAACCTAAGCAGTTGTACAGGAGTCTGAACATGCATCCTTTGTGTAGAGAAACAGCTATGGATGTTGAGTCTACTAAACAAAGACCGCATTCATGCTGCAGTGGACAGAAACTTCCACTTATTTCTTTCTTGGTAGGCAAGGAGGTGCATTTGTTTTATAACAAATGTGCAATTTTATTTAAATTTTTTTTTATTTTATACAGTATTATTACACTGCACTTCCTCTACTGCATTATCAGTTAACTTTTTCATCAATGAAATAATTAATGGAAGTTAATCAATAATGATTTTATGATTGACATTCCTAGTTTAGACAAAGACAGGACATGACAGTTATTTGCATACTAACAGGAATTATAACATTTACAGGAAAAAAATAAGTAATACATAGACAGGTATAGCAGAGACCTGGAGCGAATATCATTAGTTTTGTAGGTCTTTGTTTGATAGTTAAACTATAGGACTCTCTATTATACACTCATAAACTCTAGATTCATACATTTGGAAACTCTAGCAGCAGTAAAGCAAAGCAGTCTGGGGGCGATAACAGTACATGTCGAGTTGCCCCTTGACAAGACGCAGAAACCCTGTAGTAGCATCAACATGTACTGTCTGACAAGTGTCCAAATAACAATTTTCCCATCGGGATCAAGTATGTCATCATCATCACTAAAATATTTGTAAGAGTGGCAAAGATTTATAGGACATGTTAAGAGTCTGAACAGACACTATTTGCAAGTCTAAACTTGCTATTGTTACAGAAGATCAACGTATGAGATAACAGCATGGAGGGTTGTTATGTGCAAGTTATGTATTGTATGGTGTAGAACACTTTGAAGAACAACAAGTTTTGTGTCTAAAAAAGCTTTTTTTAATAAATGACATTGTTGCCCAATCAGAATGCTCTCATGCTGTGCAAAGTTATCTACTGCAATTAAAATTTGGATGGAGATTATTAAGGCTAAACGGTCACTTCAAATGATTTTATCAAATCATCATTTCACAAAACTCTGCAACCAAACAGAGGAAGTGTAGGATATTTGGAGGTAACTGACAGCCTTCTTGGACAGTTAATATTCATTACATACCTTATCTTGTATATGTGGGTACGACAAATACTATACTAATATTATTACACACATGCATGTCACTTTTATTAGACTTTAAATCTGATGGATGATTTACTTTTACTTTTTTTTTAAGTTGTGCGATAAGAAATGGTAACAACAAAAAAACAAGCAACTCTGATGTTATCATCTATCACATTCTAATATACTCCCAGCTCATGGCTGAGGCCTGTTTTCTTCACACACATATAATCCAAAAGGTTTGCATGCACGCACTAGATACAAACCTCCTACTTAGCTAGCTAGCTACCAAGATACACCTGAAAAATATCTACAGTAAAATAGCCACGAAAAAATCATGGTGAGATGGGCATGAGGGGGTGATCTCAGACACATCCGATCCAAGCTGAGAGTCCCCTCATTTTGGTGCTGAGCCACTTAGCCAAAGCACTGTTTGGTGTTTAGTTACTCTAACATTATCATTAATATTAATACCAATCAAGATTCCAACTGACCTCTCTTGTGTGACCAGCAGGTATTCCCTACCATTTTACGTACTTGTATTAATAAAAAATTATCATATGAATGTTTCATGTGTGAGTTGTGTACATGTCATTTTTCATGCTTTCCCATTTCCCCTATAAATTCCTACATTCCTTTGATGGTTCATAAGACATATGTTTAAACTGTGTTATTTCTTTATTCTTCCCATGTGTACCATACCCCTACACAGCTGTACAGGTTGTTGTAGTTCACCTCATAAAAGAACAACTGTAAAACTGTCATCATGAAAAGCGTGACATTAAGTATTCCTAGCAGCTGCTTCCAGAGTTCCCAAAAAAACCCTTAACGGGGAAATGAAAGAAGCCTTATAAAGTGACACAGAGGACTGATCCCTCTTTCAGAACAGACAGACTTGAAATAGATGCTTTCTGTACTGTAGGACATTTCCATTGTGGACAAGAATTGATGAGAAATTTGTCGGGATGTCACTGACAGATAGGACCTAAGCCATATAATCTCAATGGCAACATAGAAAACTTGGAGACGGGACAGTCTATCTAAACATACCAGAAGCAAAACTCAAACACATTGTTCACACATACTGTACTGCATGAATAAAGCGATCAAAGACAGAGGGAGAAACAACACAGAGACTGGGAATTGTGGGTAACAAGGATCCAGATCCAAAACATCTGGAATGAGGCACAGATATGGGGTGAAAGAGAGGTTCGAAGACAGCTCATGGTCCAGCACAGAGAACGTGAGTGAAGAGTGGACAGGAAGAACAAAGGGAGGGACAAACAACTTGGCTGGTCAGTTTTCACAAAGTATTAGCACGTGGCAGACCTGGAAACAAAATGCCATGGGAACAAATTCTGGATGACAAAAGCATAAACTAGGGTCTAAATGATCCCATGGACTGTAGAAACCCACTGAGAAATCCAAAGTTTGTCAAGATTTAGGGCCTGATTTAATAAGATCCCAAAAGTTGAGTATAAAATTGCATGTTTTGTTGGTAGGTGTTTTGTAGGTGATCTACTAAGAAATAATGTGTGATTGACAACAGGTGCAAACATGGTGGACGCTGTATTTAAAACAGAGTTTTATGTCTTTCACTGGTGACCACCATGGAGAGTTTGGAGGATTACTGTACATTCTTCTTTCGATACTGCAAGCAATTGTTTAACAGCTCACCCAAAAGCTCCAAAGCTGCACTGCTGACAGCAGTATGTTTTTATAATTTTTCTTCTGTCATTACAAATATATTAACACGTGTTGCTTACATAGTCGTTTCTTCTCCTGCCTCCTCCGTACACAAATAACAGCAGTCATCTGCCTATCAAGCATGTTAAATACAGATCCAAACGCAGCCCTCCAATTGCTTTCAGACTTGATAAATCACATTGTGTGTGATACATTTATGTTATTGCATTTTCCCCTCTCTGTATTTTGCTCACTCTTATTAAATCTTATTAAAGCAAAGGTGCAAAATTCACAACTTACGTTACTTTGCTCATTTGAAAGATGCAGTTCTCAGTGTGACCCATTTGGAATAATCTACTACTTTTGCCAGTAAGGGCAGGTTTGCATCATTGTGTACACACAAAACTTTAATAAATCAGGCCATTAATGTTCAATGCTCAAAGTGGTGTCTGCATCAGGCAACTTGTTCTGAGAGATCCTCAGTTTGACATGCAAGTCTACTAAGCAACACTAATAATCATGCTACTGTAAATTAAAGCCTACATAATGATCATAATATTGTTTGTTTTCCTGGTAATATCTATTCTAATACTGTCAACTAAACAACAAAAGTATACTGAGAAAGATTTTACCCTGTAAAGCCCCTGTTGTTATCATCTGTTACCATGTGTAAACCATTGGTGGCCCTTTTTTATACTGACACTCAATTGTACTATGATGTTGTGCTTAATGTCTGTCAAGTGAAAGCACTGTGTTTTCTCTTTATGATCCAGGTCACAGAAAACAGGAGCATAATGTATCCTGAGGAGTCGCATCTGCAGAGAGCTAGTGAGACTCCATCAAAGACACTACATAAACCCAGCAGTTAAAAAAAAAAGATGTGAGGATGTACCACAGGTGCCTTGGGAGAAACTGCTGCATAGCCCGATTTTCTATACCTAAGAAGAAAAGACTGATCGATGTTGTTTGGACTTTATAATGAAATACTGTTGACAAGACAAGACAAAAGAGAGGAAAGGAAAATCAAAGAAATGTGGACTGTAGAAAGGGGGAACGATTGGGCATTTCTTTTTCCTTGGATTAGTAACCATATTCTGAGATAAATGGTACCACTTTCAGCACATTTCATGTTTTTAACAAAACATTGCTGATTAAACTTCCACTATCCTTCTGAATCTGTATTGCTGTTCTATTACTATTATTAAGTGCCAAGAGGCTCAACTGTTGCTTTTATTTCAGCTCTCTGTGACTCTACTGGCTAACAGAATTTAAGATTAAAGCTAGCACAATAAAGGTGGAAATGGATTTCAATGGGAGCCAGGAATTTGGGTCCTATCCAACAGGCTTCCCCCATAACACAAGCACGGACTATGAGGACTACTACCATGAGGCTGACGCCAGTAAAATCATAATCCCATCCATCTATGCCCTTGTCTGCTGTATAGGTCTAACTGGCAATGCCATGGTCATCTATGTCATTCTGAAATATGCCAAAATGAAAACGGCCACTAACATTTATATCCTCAACCTAGCTATTGCTGATGAGTTGTTTATGTTCAGTGTTCCTTTTCTGGCCACATCAGCTGCCATTCGTCATTGGCCATTTGGGTCGCTGATGTGCAGATTGGTGCTCAGTGTGGATGGCATAAATATGTTTACCTCAATCTTCTGTCTGACTGTGCTTAGTGTGGACCGTTACGTAGCAGTGGTCCACCCCATTAAGGCCGCCCGCTACCGCAGACCCACTGTAGCCAAAGTAGTCAATGTGTGTGTATGGGCACTGTCGCTCATAGTCATTTTGCCCATCATTATCTTCGCAGACACTGTACCTGCTCAGGATGGTGGCGTGGACTGTAACTTCATGTGGCCTGAAGCAGCATGGTCAGAGGCATTTGTAGTCTACACCTTCCTGCTGGGCTTCCTGCTGCCAGTTGGAGCCATCTGCTTGTGCTACTGTTTAATGGTGGCCAGGATGAGAGCAGTGGGCCTAAAAGCTGGCTGGCTTCAGCGGCGACGCTCAGAAAAGAAGATCACACGCATGGTGCTGCTGGTTGTGGCAGTGTTTGTTGTCTGTTGGATGCCGTTCTACATTGTACAGCTGGTCAGTGTTTTTCATCATCCCCCAGACCCCATGGTTACTCAGCTTTTCGTCATACTCAGCTATGCCAACAGTGGTGCCAATCCTATCTTGTACGGATTTGTGTCTGACAATTTCCGGCGTTCGTTCCAACGCATTGTATGTTTCCGGTGGCTGGAATCTGGTTTGGATGCAGAGCAGGTGGATTACTGTGCTGTAGATTTAAAAAGACAAGCAACATGTAGCCCACCGGATTTTCCCAAAGACTGTATGGCTTCTGATATGGTGTTTCGTAATGGCACATATACCACCCGTACAACAACAGTGTGACAATCAGGAGAGGCATTCATTCATCCAGTTCACTCTACACTTCTGGTAGGATGCAGAACATAATGACGCCACAACCTAGAGGAGTCCCAAAAATACTTTTCAGTGGCAACTGGACTGGTTTTATATTTACGTTTCACCTTGCATCCAGAAAGCTTTATCAGTTCTGACTGACTGGAGTAGCAGGTTTATAGACCCTGTGGAGTTTTTGAGTCGCGTGTCATGGTTATCTGTGGGTTGCTGTTTGAAAAGACAAGCAATGACTAACGACTCATTGCTTGTCTCCACAGGGTAAAATGCTTTAAAACAACTTCAGTTGTTACTGAACAGCATTTTTAGGATAACTATGACCTGGATAGCAGAGAATCATCACAGACAAACCTAGAGGAGCACTGCAACATGAGTGGTTGTAATTAATTTGGTTGTATACCAGTGTTAAAGACTACATAGATCCATATTGTGTCATTATTTCTCTGTATTATCCCCTGGAGTACACAAAAGTGCCATACATAAAAGGACATAACATACATTCTACTCTGAATATATTGAAACAGCAAGGCTAATTAATTAGTTTTTTCAGTCAATTTGATATAGGTCCTTTGTGGCTCATCTCTGTACTTTTGAGAAGATTCCAAACTGTTTTTTTGATTCTTTTTGCTGATTAGAGTTAACATCTTGTGGTATCACCTCTGTATTTTGGATTACAAAGTCTTTTTCAAATGGTGAATTGTTTGATTCCTTCACCCCTGCTCTGTGGAGGTTGGTGGTGATGTTACTGACTGTTCTGAGTTTTTCTTCACAGGTCTCACAATGTTTTGGCTATTGTTGTTCCTGGGGTTTGTACACAACTACAAAGTCCCACCTTAGTGCTTTGAGAAATGGATGACAAAGTTGTAAAACCCTGAAGTGTACACTGACCAGTCCAGGCTGCCTGACATTTCAGTAAAAAAAGATGAATATGGTGAAGGCAAAGACAAAATCATAATGTTTATTACCGTTTTCATTATTACCCCCCTAGGTATTCAAGGCAGCAAAACTGGAGACGTTTCAAATTAAAAGCCCACTAATGCAATTTTATTCATACATTATATTCATACATATATCATATATGTAAGAATTATACATGCTTACAAATGTGGTGGCACAGTAGTGTTGTGATCAGCACTGTTGCATAACAAATATGAAGACCTGGATTTGAATTCACCAGTCGGCAAGGTGCCTTTCTCTGTGGCGTTTGCATGTTTTCCCTGTGTCTGTGTAGGTTCTGTCCAGGTACTCCAATTTCCTCCTACCATCCAAAGACATGCATGTTAGCTTAACTGGTCACTCTTAATTGCCCAGGAGTGTGAATGTTTGTCTGTCTTTATATATCAGTCCTGTGATAGACGGAGTGCACCCTGCCTCATGCCCAATGACTGGGATTGGCTCCAGCATATCAGTGAGCCTTAAAAGGAAAAGTGGTTAAGATAATAGATGGACATTCTTATATTTATTAATTCAATTGCTTTTTATTTTTTCCATCATGCAGAGTGTTATACCTACGTTTTTTTTGTTGCTCACTACCATTGAAACGTTTTTATATAGACCTTTAGATTATTTAAAACAATGTACTGTAAATTCCTCTTAAGTTCATATTGGGGTTCTCTCTTTACTTTACTTTACTTTACTTTACTTTACTTTACTTTGCTTTACTTTACTTTACTTTACTTTAGTTCATTTGGCAGACACTTTCAAGGAGACACAAGCAATTATAATTCGGGTTCTGTAAATTATGAGTTACTTCAAACTATGAGCCCTGATAAGACACAACTTGTCAAGAAGAAAAACATGCTAAGGTGTTGTTAAGAGCTAGATTAAGGCTTTTTTTTGTTTTTGGTTTTTGTATGTCAGTGTGTGTGTGTGTGTGTGTGTGTGAATGGGTGTGAATGGGTGAGTGAGAGGGAATCATTTTAAATACTTTTTAAACAAGTGAGTTTTCAAATTTGTAAAGGTGGTGATAGTCTCGGCTAGTCGAATGGAGCAGGGCAAGTCATTCCACCAGCCAGGGACAACATTCTCATGTCTCTCATTGTAAACAACATTGGGATACTCCAGGTAAAGATTTGCTTTGAATTTCATCCATTGTAGTATGTATTACTTAGAATTTTAGAAAAATGTGAATTTGTTGTCAGGCATCAAACTGCAATTAAATGTACCCTGTCAGTTTTCCAATCATTTAGGTTTTCTTTGTGGTTTTAGGTCAAATCATGCTCACTCTTTCCCTCAGTATCCAAAAGTTATTTCCAAAGTCTCATCACAGCAAAATAAGTGTATATTATCTGCAAATAAATCAAATGTAACTGTATGTTTTGAATACGTACATTTGTAAAACATAACCAGTAATGGATCAAACATAAGCAGTTTTTGGGAATTAAGAATGGGTGTCAGTGGGGGGGCAAACATCAGGAGTTACAGCTTTACCGCTGTTCAAATCCTTAAATGTTATTCACCTTCAGGGCTAGCAACCCTGGAGAACTCAAGTACCAGAGTTGTCTCCCCTGACTTACTTTATCTTATATGTAATTGTTCTAAAGATTTGACAATGTTACATTCAAAATTCTGTGAGGCGGTGTTACAAGCTCAGTTATTCAAATCACTTGGAGTGGCTTTACTGTATCCTCAGACCTTCATTATGTATGGTTTGTATGGAGAGACACTGGCTTAAGTTCTAAATACAGTATTTTTATACTAATTTATACAAAAGGCATGGCTTTTAGGAACACCTCTGTACTATATGTACAAATTACTGGCTAATGAGCTAAATTAACTCACTTGTCTCTGACTGCCTTCCAGCTGGTGAATGTGTGGCTTTTCAGACTGCTCCACCTACAATGATGGGAAAACACTGCAGGTCTTTTGCGTCTATTGCCAGCAGACTTCTCTGACTGCTTTTGTTCCAGGAGAAGTGACTAATAATTGCAAACTGATTTTCCTGAGTACAGCTTAAGTCACACACTTTCCTATCTACTGTATCTCACCTACCCAGTTAAATACCATCTTTATCGTTGTTATTGTTCTACTCTGTATTTTATAGGCTAGATTTATTTTGTTTGGTGTCATTTAATGATGCATTTTTTATTGTTGTTAATCTGAATCTCTAATTACCTTATTAAATGTTACAGCAGCTCTCCGTTAAAACGGATAGAAAGGAAAAGAAAGAAAGAACCATAACCAGAAAAGATTAACACCAACAAAAATATTAAATACTCAATAAACAGAACAAAACAGATAATAAAAATAATAAAAAATTAATAGAAACTAGGTAATATTTGGGTCAAATCAGTCCAATGTATAATTTAGTGGAGTTATTTGATTATAAATATAATTATGACAGGGTAAATAAGTTCTCCCCCCTCCTTACATAAAGGAGAGGAGTTGTAAAGTTTTATGGCCACAGGCAAAAATTATATCCTGTGGTGTTCTGTGGAGCACTTGACGTTGATCAGTCTCTGACTGAACGTGCTCCTCTGTCCAGCCAGGACACTGTGAAGTGGGTGGGAGGGATTGTCCAGGATTGAGAAAAGTTTGGTCATCATCCTCCTCTCAGATACAACACATAGAGGGTCCAGCTCCACACCAAGAACTGAACCAGCCCTCCTGATTAACTTGTCCAGTCTAATAGTGTCTGCCACCTTCAAGCCGCTGCCCCAGCAAACCACAGCAAAGAAAATGACACTGGACACCACAAACTCATAAAACATCCACAGCATGGTGCTGCAGACATTGAAAGACCTGAGCCTCCTCAGAAAATACACTCGGCTCTGGGCCTTTTTATCTCAGCTTTTGTAACCCCTGATCACTTTCTTCAGTATACGGTTATGTCTTTTGGTATGTGCAATGCTCCGGCCACCTTCCAGAGATTGGTCAATAAAGTGTTGGGAACTGTCCCTAACTGTAGA
>JAUYWH010000010.1:16493484-16506248 GCA_034779795.1 Ctenopoma multispine | reverse complement strand
TTTATTTTTACGTTGAAAAAGTTGAAGAAAATAAGTTGTCAACTCACTAAAATGTGTACATGTAAGAAACCTAATTTATTCTGTTGAAAAATGCTTTTATGTTAGGTTCTAGCAACTAACACCAAGAATTATTTTTTAGAGTGTACTTTGTGTACTTTATATACTTTATATACCTCTGCACAGGATTAATGACTGCTGATGATGGGTGTCTGCCCTCTGCCCTTTCCTCACACAGAACTCAACTAAATATGTTTTTCAGAGGCAATGAAAATACATTATGAAAAGATCAAGTGAATTAAACTATAATTAAGCAAAGTTTTTGGTTCTCCATAGAAACCATTTAACATAATGCATCTCATCTTGGTACCTCAGCTGCCCTGTAGCTGACAGGAAGACTCAGTCTTAGCTTCCAACACTGCAGGAAATCTATAACACTCAGAGCCTCAAGAAAGTCACTAGTATTTGTGAGGACCCCACACACCCATGCCACCAGTTATTTGAACTACTGCCATCAAGCAGACGTCACAGAGCCATTTTCACACCCACACAACCAGACTGAATAAATGCTTTTCCCCAGAGCTGTGGCTGCTCAGAATCAGAATAAAACACACAAACACAATAACTTGTGGTACATGTGATACGTGATGTTGTTCTGTAAATATCATCAACTTTATTCACCCTGTATATGTATATAAAAAACACAACAATACAACAATATTGTGCAATGGTTCATTGCACAATATTGTTGTACACTGTATGAGTATTGTTTTTTTATATACATATACTATTTTGTATACTTAAAGTAATTCTATTTAAACAAGAGCTGCACAACAAATTTTATTGCACTGCATAATGCATGCATAGACAGAAGAAGGAAGCTGCAGCTGCTTTGCTGAATGTTGCTGTGGTGCAGTAAGTCAAGACACACATACTGCACAACTACAACAGGCTGCCATATACCAGACTTTCTCTTGACAGCAAGTGGACTTCGTTTAAGTGTGACCAACTTCAGCCACTGCAAGTTTACTTTACCTACACTGAACACATGAATGCCACAACTGCATGTTGAATAACTACCTGCTATATGTTAAGTTATTTTAACTTGCCTTGCTCTCATTCAGGCACATCCAGGAATCTGGACGTCACTGCCAGAGAGAAAATGGAGGCATGAGGTGAAATCAGGCTCTCAGACTGGGTTCCAGGAGTGAGGGGGATGCAGTTACCATATATCCATCTTTAGTGAACAGATTCCAACTATTTGAATTTTCCAAATCCTATGAATCACAGAACTCATATGTTGGCAACATGTAAAGTAAAAAGGAATTTTTCAAAGAAGAACTTTAGGTTACTGTAACTGCAAGTTACAGTGATACACGCGTGCACTGCATATTCTCATGACACAAACATACTTCAGATTAACCTTTGGCTCCGCTCTTGTTCAGTCTCTGTTGAACACATTTCTGAGTATACGACAGCTCCAGGAATGTCTAATGAGGAAAACTGATGGTGCTTCACGAAGGCAAAGTGTTCACGAGTGACTGCTTTGTCTTTATCCAGACAAACAGGCTCCTTCAAAACTTCACATTTCTGAAAAATAACTATTGTAATTATTGATTTCTTGTTGTCTACTTGATTATTGTGTCTCCCACCAGTGAGTATTGGGCCTACCTTGTGCCTCGACATTTAAGTGGTTGATTGCGTAAAGTAAATAATTTACCAATTTCCATTTTAAACGGGCAGGACTTTATATACAAAACCCATCCCATCACAAAATGAGAATTTATCTCGCCGACCACAGCCCTTATTCAGAGTTTCACGATGTTCAATTACGCTGACATCTTTGGACTTGTACGCTTTTTCTAAACCAGTTCCAGAGCTAGTTCTCTACTTTTGAATAAGTTCTTAGCATTTTGACAGGTAAAAGAACCAAGTCATAGTCTAGTGTAGGTCTAGAACCAAGAACTGCTTTAGTCAAGGGATGGGGGTGGGATAATCATGGCTGTCAAGATCAACTAAAGCTTTGCTATTAAGATTAAAAATTAATGTTTTATGTATTAGTTTAGTTCAAGCTGACACTAGATAGTCAGGTAAAGACTAAAGCTAAGAAAGGCTAATTAATATCCTATGTTGAACTTCAACAGAAATCAAAGCATGTTGAACATCACCACTGTGGTAATAACAGTGAGCAGCACAAATGTGCTGGACCTGTTATCTGGATACCAGTGTTACAGAGGCATCATAAGGCTTTTTCTAGTTGCACTTGGCGTTAGTGGCTCCCCGTGAAATAACATTTGTCAAACTGTTGCACCTTATCCTATCCTATCCTTGTCTATCAGTAAAATTAACTGATAGACACTTTCTTTCAAATTTGTTGGATTCTGGTCTTCTGTTTGTTATTCTAGTGATCACGCTGTAACATATTCTTATATTTAAATAAAAATAAATTTAAACTAATATTTTACATGTTTTCTATAAAATTAAGTGAAGATTGGAACAAGACATGTTGTCTTAACTGTTAGAGTCCATTTTTAGGAACTGAGTTGGATACTGGACAAGGTATAGCTTCTTATAGGAGTTTGAGTTTGTTTTGGTTCTTGTAAAATCCATCTGATATTAATTATAGAGTCTATATAGAGTCTTTACTTTTCTTTTTTCATTTTTTCCTTAACTGTGCTTTCACACTTGTTTACTGTTGTACAGATACATGGTACATTATTAACTCCATTATCAAAAGTAGCTCTGTACCAGCAGCCACAAAAAATGGTTGGTGGCCATGTTTTAGCACATGCAGGGAAAGTGGAGCCTAGTGTACAGTATTATTTTCCCCTGCATTACGATTGGCTTTAATGTTCTCCACTCAGACATCGCTAAAGCTTTTAAAATCTTCACAGTGCCACTAATGATCCCACTATGTTGATCACACATAAATGTTCTTCCTGGAGGGTGCTGTGTTTTGACACGACCTGTACAGCAAAATTACTTGAGCTTATTTTTATAAAAGTTTTAGATTAAATCCTGCCAGGTTCAGCCCACACTGCCTACTGTATGAAAAAGTACCTTTACAGAGTCAGTGCACTAGAACATATTTCTGTCTTATTTTGCCTCTGTCACCACTTGAGTGAGTTACAGTCATCAGACTCTAAATTAGTTGATATTTAGAAAATACAATTAAGTTGTTCAGTGAAAACACTAAAAATCCTCAAGCAAACTGACAAAAGCCTATTTTTATTGCATTAAAAAAGTCCTTGTTCTGGTCTTTTACATTTTGTTTTTTGGGGGTGGGGGTGTATGGTATATATGATTCAAAGAATGATTAACTGTGTGTGATGTACTAGACTGTGCAAGTGTGTAAGTGTTTTATGATAGTACTTACACATTCAACATTTGGAAAGAATATACAGTATGTGTCAAACAGCTAGCTGTTGGAGACTTAAAGATAAAGTATGTTTTTTTTCAGATATTGTGTTTTACTAAAAATATGCTCCAAAACTTATCTTAATGTGGAGAGGTTGCTATGAAGCTTCCTATGACCTAGACTCATTGAAAAGCACAGCCAGCAATGCGCATTGATGCGTCATTCACTAAACTTTTTTGATTTGAATTTTCTTGCTTTTTAAAATTCTTGACAAATTGCAGAATTTTAGCCCTAAGCCACTTCCCTAATATCACTACCCAATATTAAGGAATCAAACTAGAAGTAGGATGACTCAGAATGAATCCGTTCCAGTCTACCCTGCCTTCTCTCTTCCTAAATTCCTTCCTTAATTTAATTCAATTTTATTTATTTAGCACCAAATCACAAAAGAGTGATGTCATGCACCTCTTCATTTATTCTTTATGTCTCAAAAGTTTCTAGTAAATCAGAAATAATTGAAATTATGTAATTGGTTAGGAGGGCATAATCCTGCTTAAAAAACTTCAGTAGAGAATACTGTTTCATTCCTGGCAGACTGTTCAATGAGTCTGGGTCACAGAGGACTTTTACAGGACCATAAATATGTTTAACGGGTGTGTTCAATAAAGATATATGTAAATATCATGAATGTTTGTGTGTTTTATCAGCTTATAAATATGTGTATTGTGTTGATATTTGTGACTCTGGTAAAGATCAGATCACATTTCATCAGCAATCTATGCAGAAAACCAGAAAACTGTGCATGTTTCATACTGTATCCTTCACATTAAAAGTAGCAAGTCATTTTTTACCTTGTTGTGTTATCTCACCTTTTGTGTGGTGTCTCTTCAGGTTTTTAGTATTATCTCCTTACCACCTTCCTACAGAGTCACTTTTTCCTCTCTAAGGTGTTGTATTTGAAGGGGTCCAAATGTCAGCATGTTTTTGCTGACCAAGCCCTGCTGTCGCTTTCAGGTACTTTTCTCATCATGACATTGGTTGAGGTCAAAGATACAATAGCTGCAGATATTGAGAGAAAAGGGCAGCTGTGCATTAACAAAGAAATAAAAGTTGGTCATTGATGTAATTATCCCATTTCTGTTTATGACAGAAATGGAATCTGAAAACTTTATTTTGTATTGTCAGTACATTGTCCTCTGTACTTTGTCACATTTTTGTTGTCTGTCCTCTATATGGCAGCCCTGTGTACCCTGCTTCTTACATAATGATAGGTGGGATTGGCTCCAGCACCCCCACATCCCACAACAAGAAGTGTGGGTTAAGATAATGGGTGAGTAGATGTTACCACAATATTAACATGTATCAGTGGGCAGCAGTGGATAGGTTGGTAGGGCAGTTCTCCACCTACCCCGGGACTAGTTCCCCTTGGCCACATGTAATCCTTGGATAAGATTGGTTCAGTGACAGGAGGCAGCTGTATTCAGTGATAACTCCACTGCCCACTGCTTCTTCATTAGGCAGGCATCAAACATACAGAGAGAGCTGTTGGCAGCTGAGCAAGCTTTCATTTTTACCATTGCAGTTTGTTTATTGGAATACGAAATGAATTAATGATTATTATTATTATTATTATTAATTAAGTGTTTTATTTTTGGAGAAAAGCAGAGGACATGAGGGAGTGAGTGGGCAAGGTGAGGGGATTCATACTTTTTGCCCCTGATTCATAACAATGAATTGATGGTGAGAGGGAAGCAGATGAACATCTGGGTTCATTTTGGATTACCAGGCCTTTCCTCAGCTGAAAACATGTCTCCAGTCTAACATCAAGATAAAGAGAAAGTGGAGACAGAGGATATTAAACAGAGGCCAGAGGATATTGTTTCACACCAGGACATAGCCTTATTATAGCCTATCCAGCTAACATGTGTACTGATGGTGTAAGATTTGAAGTAATCTTTTCTGATATTAATTATCTCTATATATCTGTTATTTTGCATTAGAAAAATACATTTCAGAGGTAATATAATACCACCAGGATTCTGCAGTGTGTCAGTACATGTAAACTAACACCACTGACTACCAGTGTCCCATGGTTGGATACCCGCATGATTAGCTCAAATATGCAATAGTTTATTATATAGGATGTTACCAGGTTAGCATGTGGCATTGTGGTTTATACCGTTGCCTCACAGCTAGAATTAATTAATTAATTAATTATTAGAAGGACCTGAGCCAGCTGCATGAATTTCTGTTTGGAGCTTTCTCTCTATGCCTGCCTGTTTTCTCCAGGTCTCCAGCTTCCTCCCACAGTTCAAAAAAGTTGTCTGTACTCTATATGGCAGCCCTGTGTACCCTGCTTCTTACCTAATGATAGGTGGGATTGGCTCCAGCATCCCCACATCCCACAACAAGAAGTGTGGGTTAAGATAATCGGTGAATAGATGTTACCACAATATTAACATGTATCAGTGGGCAGCAGTGGATAGGTTGGTAGGGCAGTTCTCCACCTACCCCAGAACTAGTTCCCCTTGGCCACATGTAATCCTTGGATAAGAAAAGGAAACCCATAGTAGCGTTATAATCTGTGTGCAACTGGTCAACAACAATGTCCCCAAAGGGATCTATAAAGGATTTAACAAGAATTAGCATAAACCACTGGATACCAAAGACAAATAATATTTACATATACAGTCTTTACTCATTATCAGATTTAATTTCCTTCCACATTTCTCAGTTTAAAGAGTCAGTTCTTCAAACGTTGTTAAGTTTGTTAAGTTGCAAGCATCTCAGAGTAGACCCACTCAGATAATAATTGCATTTATTCAGCTTCGTTTTCCCCAGGTAAGTTTGTCCAACTGGAGATTTCTTTGGTTCTCTGATTGTCTTACTGCTCACATTTCTTTTCCTATTGGACATGTTCCCAGCTCTTGGCAAATAACTCAGTGAGTACAATGTTATTATTACTGGTAAAATTATATAGAAAAACACAAAAAGACCCAATTCATAAAAAAGTGGAATTATAATGCGTACTATAAATCAGCTGACTGATTACTGAAAATGTTTTCAGAGAATTGAGAAGTACAGTTCAGTTTGCTGATGACTGGATTGAGTCTGTATACAGAGAGCTTGGAGATGGGATGACAAAATTCCGAAAATAGGTCAGGGGGGTGAGAGAGAGCAAGAGCGAGACCTCCTCTGAGAGCTACTCACAGAGCCAGAACCTGTTTTTGATCAGCACATTTCATTAGTGAATACAATTACAATGCTTTTTCACTCTCCGTGGGGACTGTGATCATGTATCCTGTTTTATTTTCTCTTCGTCTTTCTGAGGATCATGGTCATATTTGAAATTACAGTATTCATACACACATACACCCCTCCCTCTGCCCACATTTATTTCTTAACTTTTCTGAGGAGGTGACTACAAATGTCTCATGGCTTTTGATCTCAGCACTGCTTGATATGCTTCATGTGGTCAGAGCAATTATGTAATTTCAAGTGCAATAACAATGGTAACGTATCTATATCTATGTAACATAATATGACAAAAATGTTTCATTCATGGTCCTCTAACTAGTTGAGCTTTCAAATGCATTCACAGTTTCTACAGTGGTAGTTGTTATTAAAAATCATGCTGCCATGAAAACCATGACATGGATTAAAAGCTCTTGTAAGAGCTAAGTCAACCTACTGTTTCAAAGTACAGTAATACATATTCACACACAGCCTTTGTCATAGTTTGTAATTCACAATTTCTTAACATGTAAAAATTGTTAAAATCTGTTGTTGGTCTTTTCTCTGGTCTATAAAAGTCATGCAACCCATATTGGTTTCCCCAAAACAGCCAATGTAGCCTTCCTCCCATGTACTATTTAGAATTTTGGAGTCTGTGATCTTAAATCTTTGGGATGTCATAGTCTTTTTGGGTTGTTATATTTGAACGTACACCAGCAAATGCAAGATTTTGCGATGACTGCTTTGAAAACATTTCAGGGTTGCTTTAAGACATGACATACTTGAGTATACTGGCGAAAAAGGGTTACAAAGGGTGACTGATGGCATCACGATTCAGGTCAAGGTTGATGTCAGCTATGAGTCTCTATAGCATTCCCTGTGCAGGCTGAACATCTGCATTTTAACCTCTTTTCAGAAAAGAAAAAAAGTCAGGAAATGGAGAAGTGCTCTTAAAGTGAATGTGAGTGAGGAAAAACATTCCCATGTGCAGACATCACCAGGTTTATACTGTCCATAAAAAGGGTATGCCATTGAATTATTACAATGTTACATTTTCATAAATAGAACCATGACATACAAAGAAAGGTTTGGTCTCTTATTAACCCACACTACTCCAACACAGTGGCTTTGAAATCACTGTTTTTCTAGCATTATCATCTGCAAAATGTCTTTCTCTGTTAGAGCAATATTTGCTTAGTGTCTCTTTTTATCCACTGCAGATGTGAGATAATAATACATCTAGATCCCTTTAACACAGTAACAGTTATCTACAGTGATATGCTAATGAAATTAACTAAGCCTGAGGATTTTGTATGAAAGAGACATTTTAGTCAAGTTTTGCTGCTTTAAAAAGGCAGAATGCGTATGATTTCAACAAAATGATTTCTATGGCTCAATCAACTGTGAAATGCTGACTTTAGGAAATTACTACCCACAATATTCTTAGATATTAGCAAAAACAAGTTTTGACATTACTATTAAAGTGAGTAATGGTTTATTGCAATGTATTCTGTAAGTATTGCAGTCATGAAGCAATCAGATCTTGTGCTGTGTAAATATTGTATGAATTATCAAAGTACATAGTAACTTCATACCATGAAAAAGTCATGATTTTCAGTGTCTCTTCCCACATTTATTAGTTGATTTTCAACAGTATTAGCCCAATGTGTTCAAACGTAGCCAGCTCCACAGTCATAGAGGTTGAAACATTTGGTTTGCTTGCTACCAGGTTCATTATTCACCATTGCTTACCTCTGAAACGGATTCTGTTTATGTAAATGTCAGTTTTTCCCCAGCCTTTTTCTAAACGTGGGTCTTGACCCCTGCCGAGGGGTTAGCAGCTCCTTGTTTATCATGAGCCCCAGGGATCCAGTGGTAGCAGTCAGTGGCATTCTTATTGCGTGGCTGAACCGTACAGCGGGTGCAGTAGACAATGCACAGTGCCACCATCACCACAATGATGATGCAGATGGGCACTAGAAGGCCCACCAGGAGCCAGGTAGTGCTCTGTTTCTGCTCTGGGTCTTCCTCGACAGGGTCCACAATGTTGCCACTATCTCCATCCTCATTCATAGGTGACTGCGAAGGAGTAACCCGGGTGGGCTTAGCTGGGTCCTGGGGCTTTGTGATTGCCACATAGTTATTTTTTTCCTCCCACAAATCCTTCACTGGGAAAAGAGAATTTTCTTCTCTTTCATTGTGGTTGCTGAAATCTGTAGGTATGTTGAGGGCTTTGACTGGATCATCTGGTTCCTGGCTGGTGTGCTCTGACCACCAATTGTGAGCTCCCTCAGAGATTGTAGAGGTGGAAATGAAGGGAAGAACTGTAGTGGTCTCCTCCTTGTTATCTTGGTACATGTCTGGGGTAGTACTGGAACTGGTGGTGGGTGGAGGTGTGGTGGAAATGATGTTTGAAAAGATGGTGTCTTCCTCATCACGTGCAGCTTCCTTTGTTGGAGGGTCCTGTGGCGCACTAGTGACCCAAATGACATTAGAATTCACAACTCTGGATGGATCAGTCGGCCAGTCCATAGATAGATCTTCCTCTGGAAGCCAGTCAGTGGGGCTCTGAGGAGGGTTCCAGTCATAATCAGGGTCCTGGTCCCAAAGAGATCCAGGCTGGTGTGTTACCCAAGGAAAAGGAGGGGTGGCAGGAGATTGGTAATCTCCTTCCCCTCGCTTCTGACATGAGTAATGATCAGACATGAGTTTGTATCCTTCCTCGCAGTAACATTCAAATCCACCATCATAATTCACACACATCTGCTGACAGGTCCCAGGGATCTGGCACTCATCAATGTCTTGGCATCGGCTAGGGTCCTCAGGAATGGGATAAAATCCCAGATGGCAATGACAGATATGAGAGCCCGGTGTGTTCTCACAGGCATGTTCACATGGATCATTTATGCACTCATCTACATCCTCACACACACCCTCATCATCTGGATGGTAACCCTGCAGACACTTACATTCAAATGTTCCCGGAGCATTCACACAAAGCTGTTCACAAGGACTCTGGAGGCACTCATCTACATCCAGACAACCACGTTCATCTGGTGCAAGCATGTATCCTTCAGGGCAGGCACAACGGTACCCATCTGGAACGGGCAGGCACTGGAACTCGCAGAGGTTTCCTTGACAACTATCTGAAAACTCACAGCTCTGCTCATCATCTGCTAGCTGATATCCACTATCACATTCACAGTATAAGCTAGCACCATCCACCTTGCAGAAATGCTCACATCCACCATTATCCTGGTCACACGAGTTGTGTGATACAGTGGAATCCAAGCAAATGGGGGAATCTCTTGACCAACCCACTGAGCCATCTTTTTTTAACATACACAAAACTGACTGTTTCTCCTGGGTGCCGGCTGAGCAGGGCACAGTAGCAACAGTTCCAAAGGGTACATGAGTTAGCAGTGTGCTTAGAAGGTTAAATGGCGTTGTGTAGAGGGCATTGCCTGTGCCTTCACGCCACAAGGCAGGACACATTCCTTTGTAGGCATAATGGCAAAGATACCCATCTACAGGGACTGAGCAGGGTCCATCTAGCCATTTTAAGTTATCATTCGGCTCTTGAGTATTGTAGCCTATGACCACGCACCGTGGGACTGAGCACGTACTTGGGGTGTCATCTTTTTGCCAGTTAGTATACTCTGTGTCCTGGTCACCAGTAGTCCACGAGAAACCCCGCAATAGGCGTGTGGTGCTACATTGACGAGGATGACGCTGCAGGCCAATCCATACCTGCACGTTGGTTCGTGAGTGGCGCAAATCCAAAGTGGAGAAAAGAGTGGCAATGGTGGCAGCATCCTCCTTATGCTTGATAGTTGCTAGGTTGCCACCTGTCACTTTGCAGGCTCTCCATGAATCCAGGAAGGTTTTGCGTTGAAAATAGACAACAAAGCAGCCGTCCGCTTTACATATTGCATCCCTCTCTTTCAGGTCCTGGCCCAGTACTGAAGAAACTTCAAAGAGCAAAGCCAGCAAGAAGGTTAAGAGAAGAGCAGCAGCACTAACCATTAGGGAGCCCATTGTTTTATAGAACTGAATATATCTCTCTACTCTCCACTCTGTCTCTCTGCCTCTTCCTCTGACTTTCTTTACACCTTTGTGTCCCTGCTTTTGAAAGTTTCTTTTAAAGTGGCTTTCTCTCCTGGCTCACTTTTGTTCTTTATTTGAACTTTTCTCCCTTCATTGTGCCCTGATTTATTCTGTCTGTGTTCTTCACTCTATCCTGCTAAAATGGGTCTGTGCCGGAGTTGAGTGCATGTAGATTGTCCCAGGATTTCACAGAGCAGGGAGGGAGGGGAGAGAAGTTAAGAGGAGTAGAAGGAGGGAGATATAGCAAGAAGGAGGGGAGAAAGGGACGACATGAATTGTATGTTTTTGGAAGAGACGGGGGGGCTGCTATATGTATGTGTGTGAGAATGGGGGGAGGTGCAGCACACTGCATTTCTTTCTTTTTCAGAGCAATGTCATATGGTTTTCATAAGCCCCAGTCATGGACATAGTTTGGGAGTCTGCCATTTATCCTCACAGACAAAACACACACACACACACAAAAACACACAAACACACCATTACGTACATTAGAATGTGGTACATCTATGAATGCAGTGCATTCTTTTATCTGTCTTTTTGAAAAAATTATCTCGTCTCAGAAAAGCTGATTGTTAACAGAGTTCAATGCCTTTGACAGTTTTTGTTTTGTCTGCTGTAGTTGACTCCAAATGTGATATGATTTTTAAATTTACTCATCACTTTCTTTGACTATGCTTTATGTAGTTCAGTGCATGTGACTCTGTTTCTTTGTTTATTCTTAAGAATAATGTGGAACAAGTTATGGAATTTTGGACAAGCCTGGCTTCTTTCTATTTCCACACATTTGTCATCCTATTGAAGCAACACAAGCCTAGGCTACAATAAAAGATAGCAGTTCTGCAGCTACATAAAAAACAACAATGCTCTTCTCCAATCCAATAACTAGGGAACTAGGGAAAGTTGTTGCTGGTGTGGCGGAAAAGAACCTTTGGGTTTGCTATTAAAACAAGGCCTGGCTGCTGAAATGGAGACTTGTGTTTTTCAACAGGGGGTATTTGAGGGAAAAGGGGCCAAATGTGTGTGTGTGGGAGAGGAGGTTGAAGAATAGAGAATGTGGGGTGGGGTGTGGCAGTAGAAGGAGCCTGATGAGACTGCAATAAATCCAAATGACTGTTGTTTGAAAGTCTGTACTGTGCAGAATGCACCTAACTCTTAAAGTTAGTTTAAGTAGTTAAAAAAGCTCAAGAGCACCTGATCAGTAGATGCTATGAAAGTAGAGTACTACATGAAATGTCCTTCGCTGAATAGGAACAATAAGACAGATTTACAAATTAGTGTTATATTATTTTACGTTTAAGTTTTTGGATATACTGTACAAAACAGACGTAAGAGACAGATAAAAAAAAGGGAAAAAAAGTAAACTTGTGTAGAAGATGAGATATCTGGGAACAAAACTAAGTGAGAATGACACTAACACAATAATAATGCTCTAAAGAACCAATATGAGAGTAGGAAAAGTTTTACGGTTCTTAGAAGCAGCTTTTAAGAGATCAGATGATAAATATTATGCTCATAGAAGGAATAGCTCATGCTATACTTTGTAACGATTTGGTTACATTTATCAACAGTGCAGAATCAGCAGACATCCTGCCTCTCCTGGAAGTTCATAAAGTCTCCCACAAATCAATAGCAGCTCCCTGACACCCGCAACTCATATACAATATGCCAGATATTTCTCCTTCTTATTCTAATTGGAGCTACCACTAGCCTTGTTGGGCGGTGTTTAAGTAACAAGAGGCATAGCGTGAGTAGCCTGTCATCAATTGGAAAGCGTTCAGGAACTGTACATCTGGGTCTGTCTGATATGATCAACACCTCCCCTTCTAACAACATACCAGCCATTTTCTCCTGAAAATATGTTAAATATTTTATGTTTTATGTTTAGTGTTTAACAATGTTTAATAAGGTTTCTTGGTGACATTGTTTACTGTCATATTCCGGATCTCATTCTGGCTTGAACTTGTATTGCTGGATTTTAAGAAAGTTCCAATAGAGTTCGGTTGGACCCCGGAGAGCGTCGGGCGGACGGCCCGTGGGAGGCAGCCGCGGACCCTGGAGAGCGTCGGGC
>JAUYWH010000010.1:16483347-16493384 GCA_034779795.1 Ctenopoma multispine | reverse complement strand
TAAGTTCTTATGATTCACTCCTCTTTTGTTGATTTTAGATTTGTATAATTTAGGTGGTCGGGGAGCAGACACAGTCTGTATGCGGCAGACAGTTACAGTGTTATAGGTCTGGCTACTCTGACAGTCAATACTGTGAGGATTGTGAACAGGAAAGGTTAAGCTAGCACCAAACAAAATGAGCATCGACAGTAATCCTTAAAACTACAACAGTTATGAGTCCTAATAGGGCTGTGAATGAATAATTGGCGAACAGTAGATTATGTTAAGGATACAGAAGATAGTAAATAAACAAAGAACAGATCTCATGCAGTAGCAGATTTGTCTCGTCTCGTCGTCAGCCCGGAAACCGGAAGTCTCTCGGAGGTCAGTTCTGTGGCGTTCAAGGAAACGAGGCCTTTGAAGACGTTTTTTGTTTTTGAAGCTCTTTAGTCTCAGAGACCGTCTGATGGTTATGGGGCCGCAGTCGGAACCAGTAAAAGCCTTAATTTGGGTCGAGGATCATCCAGTGTCTACGAATCCTCTGGTTCAATGCTGGTGATATTTTTTTGGGTCTTCCATTTGACTTTTTTGTTCCATAACTCTCAGGATTATTTAAGAAATTCCAAATGACAATCCCGCCTCAGCAGCAATGGCGCGCTGCAAGAGGCCCTGCTTATGCAGTTCAACAACCCGACCACGTTCAAAAAGGGAAAGTTTTTTTGTCTTTGCCATGAGAACGTCATGAGAGTGCGACTACCTAACAGAAAATGAAAATGAATCCACATTTTTTTCACAGATTTGGCCTTTTAAAGACATGTGGTCCTAAGATTTTGGTGAGCTGTAAAACAGCATGATTCAGTTTAAGTTTTGTTTTCAATAAATTGCATGCTCTAAGGAATGTTTTGTCTCACTCCCATTTCTTCTTGTAGCTGTTGAAGCTCTCCTTAAAACCTTGTTAAGATTCAACCATGCAACATATGATTTTTTTGCCATTTGTCAAGTGCTCTTAAACTTTTGATCGGGACTGTTTGAGGGGGCAGACAGAAACGTGTAGGGGGCACACGGTGGCGATGGAGGCGGGAAAGGGGTGGAGTGGTGGTACTCTGGATCTGGAACTGTTTTAACTTGTTTTTGTTATGTAATTGGATTGCACTTTGTCAGGCCTCCCTAAGACCTGTTCAACTTGGGTGTCCCAAGTGAAGGTCTTAGCATCTGCTGGTGTAACTCTTAGGGTCACTGAGGCACGCAAACCTCCTGACCATGATAAGGTGGCAATCCCTCAGTGGGAAAACTAAATAATAACTAAATAACATAAAATAAAATATAATATAATAATAATAATAATATAATATACATATATATAAATATTCCTCATCAGATTATAACAACTAAAAACATGACATTTGCCTGGATTGAATGGCCTATATCAAATATATTCTAACCTAACAAACACACAATATTAACAAAACTAAAAAGAGTAGCCCAAGTTATAAAAATAATGAATTCACCAAGTCTTGAAAAATAGAACTGAAAAATAGAATAATGATTTAAAATAAAGTAATAAAATAAAATATGCATCCAGATCTTTACAACCAACAAAATAATATTTATCTTAATTGGATGACCTAATTCTCAAATAAATTCGTAAATAAAGTAAGAATAATTCCTGTATCTGATGCAGATTGTTTGCTGCTCCTGCTCACTGGGTTTGAACTTTGAATCAATTTCTAAACTGTAAGCTAATTCATTTACACAGATTCTCTTATGTGTTTAATCAGACACTTGCATAACCAGATTGTCAGGTCCCGGTAATCAGTGCGAAACCAGCTAGCTTAGCTGCTGGTAGCGGTCCTTCAACAGGTCCCTTGCAGTAGGGAAACCAGGCTGGCTGGGTGACTGTCAGGAGGAAGCATAACAAGAAACCCTTGCCCAAGGTTCATCACCAGCCTGTTGACATTTCTAATAAGTTTTCTCCGCTCAGCGACACACCCGCTGAGAAACCTACTCTGATTATTGGCAGCTCCATAGTCAACTGTAAAGTGCCTTGAGATGATTTATGTTGTGATTTGGAGCTATACAAATAAAGTTGAGTTAAATTGAATAAAGTGAGATCTCTCAATATAGCCAATATTTATAAAACTAAAAAGGGTTGGCATAGTAAAAACAAATTCTTTTTATACAATTCTCAAACTGATTTGTAGAACACAACAGATTTAGAACAGAACATTTTAACTTTTTTCTTATTTTTTGGTCTTTATTTAAGCTTGTTTGTTTTGCAAGCAACTGAACTCTCTGTTTGCACCTGAACAGCTCCACTCTCCTTTCTCCCTAAGTGAGCTGCTGGAAGCTGGGATGGAAAGTGAATAATTACATCAGTATGTGAAACAAGAAAACAGTTTTGTGCAGAGTTGAAAGCTGGGGCTGGGCTTTGTGACGGTGTCTGACGAACACAGGTCCTCTATGCAGCAGACAGGCTCACAGTGGTGATTGTGGGAGTGTGATAGAGACACTTCTCTACCAGACTGAAACTGTGAGAAGAACAATGGACTAGTCCCCCATTGACTGTACAAATATAGATGTATTTTTTAGTTTTTGTTAATTATCTCACAAGTAGCTATGATTTTGACGGTGGAGTTCCGCTGCTTCCTCAAAGTCTCCCACTGTAGCGGATCTCCTTTTGCTCTGCACTGCCGATTGAGAAACCTGACACAGGGACATTTGCATACTAACAGTGATTGAATGTTTAGCTGGGGAGAGGGTGAGTGGGGGATCTCTGCCGGGTGCTTTGTGAGCCTGCTCACAAACAGAGCACAGAGGGAAAGAGCGAACAAGAGGTGAAACCTATCATCTCATTTGGTCTACTGTACACCTACTACACATCTAAAGTTTGATTTAAGGGGGCAGGATGTTTGTTTAAGGGGGCGTTGCCCCCTCTTGCCCCAGCGTAGAGCCGGCCTCACATAAAGCTATAGCCAAATAGACAGTACAAGCATTGCTCTGATACCTTATATTCCTCCACTAGTACAGGGACTGTACTAGCTGATTGTGCTTTCCAGGTGCAAACTGCAAAATATAATTGCAAATTATTAAATAAAGCTTTACTATATGACAGTCAGCATAGCGCTTAGGCAACCCCTGGGTGTGGGGACACATAGGGAATTTACCCTATTACCTTACCTTTATGCAGAACTGTTTGTGATGGGGCTATGCTCTCATCAACGAAAAGCATCATACTTTACAACCGTGATGCTAAATGTGGCCGGCTTGCAAAGGGTTACAACCTTTCCAACAGATCATACACAGACTGTTAAAGGTTCTGTTAGTACCATTATGGTTTAACATTGACTTTAGACACAGGTGCATTTAGTATTTATGTGGTTGTACAGCTTTATCCTGCTGCCCGATTGGTTAAGTTCTGTCACATTGCATTTCACCACTATGAATCCAAATCAATGTATATTATGTTGAGGCGTGATGTTGTGAGTGGATGTGATTGCATGGAGTATCTCCCTGTGGAGTGAAGGTCAACAGGCCACGGAGATGCATTAAATGAGGAT
Organism: Ctenopoma multispine; assembly: GCA_034779795.1. NCBI lineage: Eukaryota > Metazoa > Chordata > Actinopteri > Anabantiformes > Anabantidae > Ctenopoma > Ctenopoma multispine. The sequence goes on along the minus strand of JAUYWH010000010.1, from coordinate 16,489,848 downwards.
CAACAAAGTGTTTCTGGGCTTTGTCCTCCCAAGATGTTTGGAGAGGGCAGAGTGAGCAAGAAGCAGAGGCTGTAAAAACCAACCTGGGAACTGACCTTGAGCTCTCTTCCTCTGATGCTGCTGTAGCTGCTGAAACTCTAGTGAAACAGCAAGATTAGCAAGATGATTTATGGGTATTTGGCACACGGCCAAAGTGGAGGAGAGTTGTTGTTCCCATTGCTCTAGTTTGGGCTGGAGCAGATGCATGCATAGTCTTATCATGGTCTGATCAGGAGGTCTCAGGATAGAATTTGTCTTTGGGGAGCTGCTCAGCTATAAATTATGCTAATACTAAATTGTTGATCTACCAGTTGAGTTCATTTAAGCTACAGTATGTAACATTTTCAAATACTTATAGTAGAAATATGTTCCAGTTGCACTGTGGAGAGGTGCTGCCAATACTTACCATAGAAACTCACAAACCTGACAGCAGTGCAGAAATATTCACTTTAAAATGTTTTGGAGCGAGGCTCACCCTTCTAACAAATAAGAGAATTTCATTGGTTTCTGCTTGATCAGGAAGTTCCACCTTTTCATTTACTGCAGTTATAATGACTAATACCTGAAGGGATGTGCAGAACCTGCTTTGCACTGTGACCAAGTTACAAAGATTGGGGCGTGTAGGACCAGCCAAAACAACACCTGTGTACATGTGCACCCTGCAACACTAGCAGTGACATCATATTTGGACACGCTGTGGGGCTAAACTTAATTTATTTATGGTTGATTCATGAGCAGAGATATTAAGCAGCTAAAATATTACAGGACTCCGTTAAGCCTTTAGCTGTTATTCTGGGCTTTATTTTTCACCCCATTCAGCATTCTGACACATATAGCTTGTCTACCTGTGGACTGAAAAATACTGTATCTAAACTTTTTGAGTTGGCTCTGAAACCCTTTCAAACTTTATGCAATATGGACTTGTTGATTTTAAGTCTTCTGAGCTCTCTTTTCACTAGGCATGGTTCCCATCAACTGACACTTCTCGTGGACAGCAAACTTAACATGTTTTTTTAAAGTACTTTTACAGTTCAAAGTAGCTCTAATGCACATCTCCAATTGTGTTTCATTGATTAGACTCCAGGGGCCTAATTTATAACAGTGCACACAAACAAAACATGTGTCCAGCACTCTCCTCGGAAAAGCTGAGATTTATTAAAACAAAGTTGATGGGAGAACTTGTCTACCTGTGAAAAACCTCTGACTCATACAAACAAACATTTTGGAGAATGGAGAAACTGTAGACACAGATGGCAAGAAGGTGAACTGAAGCCAGAATTCATCATGATCCTTCTGACAGTTTGAAATTTGCTTCATATTAAACATGACAAACATTCAAGATTTAACGTGTCTGTGCTTATTCAAATATAATCTGTCTATTGTAAAAGATACGAGCAATACAATCCAAATCATAACCATTCACATCTGTGATTGATATAAACTATTATTAAACACTTGAGCGCCTGGCATCTTAGTACTTCATCTCTACTTGAGAAGTGTTTTAGTAAAGATGGATTTCATCACTTTAAACTATGATCTGCATGTTTTTCGGTGACTATCTCCTAATATCAATGAAGACAGCTAGGGAACATTTTTGCATTGATTTTAAATAGTGTTTATAGTTCAGGTAACTATTTAAAAGTAACAAAACTGAAGCAAGGTGGATGTGACTGCCAAATGAAATGTGAATACCTGCTGTTGTCATGGTTGAATGTTCACTGATATGACCATGTACCAAGTACAAGCTGTCTTACTCTTCATTCTCTAACCCTGCTGCCATTAATATAAACAGACTTCAAATCAATAATTTTCCTTGTCTTTACAATAAAATGGCTTAACTCTTGCTTTGAAGACAAAAGCTGACAGGAAAAGACAGTAAGATGACACTTCAACAGAATCCTCACCTTCCCAGTATGAAGAGCACTGATGTGTGGGGGGCTCTGTGTGAGTTGTGTCATACCACGATTCTGGCTCTTGTGTGCAAACACAAACATTACATGTTGCACACAGTATGTATGTATATTTATGTCATTGTGCATAACGTTGCATTGCACAGTAGTCTCTATTATAATCTCACGTTGTTATCATCGGCCTGATTTCACTGGATCACTCACATAATTCAATTCAATTCAATTCATCTTTATTTACGTATATAGCACCAAACCACATCAGGAGTCATCTCAAGACACTTTACATTTAAACGTTTAAGACCTTACAGAATATAAATATGTACAAAATAATGTAAAAAACCCATGAGAACTATTCAAAGATGGGTGGACTTCTTGTTTATACTGAGCTGCGTTTAAGCTTTTTGCCTGGGCAACAAGGCCACCATTGCCCAGCCGACCTGGGATCAGGTCATATTTGCTGCTAAACTGTTAACTGGCACACAAGGCCCAGCTTGGCTTGGCTCCAAATAACGAATGATGAATTCAGTTCAGTACAAATAAGAACAATACAATGATGTATGAGTGTATGTTTACAAGTATAATATTTTAAGATAAAGGTATAGATAAATGCAACTTGCAAATGTACATAAATATACTGTATATTGTAAATGAATGTCCCTGCAAGAAACAACAGTCTATATAATCTTTTTTTTTTGCTTTCCAGGCTTAGCAGGGAGATGAATGGCAGAGTAAGCATGTCAGATATGGAGGTTTGCTTTAATATGTCATTGATAAAATTGAGGTTTGGCTTCAGCAGGGTCACGTTCAATGACAAAACATACATAGAGATGAGTGTTATCCAACATTTTCCCACAGTTCCCACACTGGGCTTTATCCAGCTTCATTACAACAAGAATCACTTCTATAGTAATTTACATTTAGGTTCACTTAGAGAAAATAGCCACAGACCACACACGCTATTGGCTGTGAGAAAAGATGGATAGCTAGACTACACGGCCACTTTCATCTCAGATAAACAGTGAGCAGAGCTACTGCACAGGCCTCCTCCACTGTGTATTGTTTTTCCACAGTTGAATTGTGATGTGTGATTATGCTGCAGCAGGGATGGCCAAGCCACACCGTCTCCTCGTGGGAATGACTGTATGTGTTAGTATGCATGTGCGTGTGTGTGTGGATGCAGAGAGTGTCTGTTAGGCACAAAGTGTTTGTCAAGTCTCAGGCCTAGCTGAGATCTGGCAATGTGTTTTGACTGCCAAACCAGAGAGGCGTTCACTGCAGTTCTGAAGCAGTATGAGAGAAAATGTTCCTTCTGCGTAACAAACCTGGGCCTAAGTTTTACTAATTTAACCTTAATTCCCATAAGTCATTATGATTTTTTACTCAACAACTTCATTACTGATGCAGGGGAACTTTTCAAGTGATTACTCAAACTGCTCCAAACATATCCCTTCAATCTTACAAAACCACTTTCATATTCAGCTTTGACCTGGAATAATAGATGTGTTCACTGTAATGTTTACTCCTCTGTGTGATTTAAATAATTTGGGCTTCCTACAACAGATGCTTGTGTGCACCAATCTCATATTTCAGTGGATCATTATCTGCAAATTCTGATAAAAATGTTTGTCCTTTTGTTGCTGTACTGTGTGTTGTTTTCCTCGCCCTGCTAGTTTTTCAGCATGCTGCTCTTCAAGCTTGAAGGAAAAAGGCCGGCCTCTGGGGGCAAGTGGGGATTTAAAAAAATATATACGGTATATGTATATATCATCATATCATATCAACATCCCCACACTCCGAGATTGGGTAGCAACCCCCAAGAACAACTAGCACTTGTAAGCTGAATGCAAGAGCAACTACCCTGAGAAATAAGAACATGGCTAAGCTGGAAACCTGGACCCTCTGTGGCTGATTACCAAGACTAAGTGAAGTACTAAGTATGAGATTGCCCGTATTGCTGTATATAGCAGAATATTCCCGGAGAACGTTTGTTTTTACTGTGTACTGCACTGCTGTATGTGGTCAAAATGTAAATAAAGCTTCCTGAATCTTGAGTCTTTAGCTCATCCCAACTAAGCGCATTACTTACATGGCTGAAGCACGTCAAACTTTCTGAACTAAAACAATTAGACAGGATCGTGAAGACAGATGCTGCTGGACATTTGCATTAGGCCTTGCTCCCACAATCTGTTCTCCATTTTGCCATCTGGTGAGCAATACAGGAGTGTCCAGACTAACACCACTAAGCCACTCAACGGCATCTTCCCTGAAGCCACTGAACGCACTTTGCCAGCTATGTGCTCAGCAGATTCTCCTTGCTGGCCCATTCTTTTTCACTAAGAGATTATTCAGCACTGTAACAATGTCTAGCTAAAACCTTTAATTCAGAAACAACAGCCATTAATTGGAGAAGTTGTTTGTGATGGGAAAATGTGTAGTGGAACTAATGGTGAATCAATCTGATTCATGTGGGAACAAACCCTCTGTGCTTTCTCACTCGTAAACCTATCTAGAACATGAATGTAAATAGAGCTCTCTCTCAGCCCTTCAGCCAATTTTTCCTCGTGGTCTACTGCAACAAAAAAACTTTCTGTGACCCAAAAAGCATTTTCTGCTTTGATTATAATGATAAAAGAGATGTCTGTATAATGGCTGACAGGATATCTCCAGTCGCAATCAAGGTTGAGTTTTACTCTCTGTTTTATACAGTATCAGTAAAACTTTCCCACAGCCTAGAAAAGTGACTTTTATTTTTATGATGTTACCACAATGTAAAGTCAAGCAAATATGATCAAGCCAGGTTCACCTGTCTTTCAGTATGCCAGGCAACAAACCAGTCCAGAAGTTCATATTTATGAGATCCATTAAACCTGGATTGTTTTTGACATTTTTGCAATATTGACAATATGTTATAACAAATTAAACTGGTTTATAAAAGGTTTTTATCCATAAAAAGGCGAGCATTACATGAAACACTTAAATATTCAGTTTAAAGATGGAGAAATGTGCTAGTTTGTGCTTTAACAAACGCCTCACAAAAAACGACATAAACATAGGATTATGTTTACAAAACCTTTGAATGGGATTTCACTTTTACCCTGCGAAGGCACCCCTGCATGGGCTCTGAAAATGTGGAATGTGAGATAGGAGTGAAAGAACTGGAAGATCAAACACTGGAAATCACCATAAGGGACCTGGAGGGTGATTTAAGAGGTTAATAGGCCCAGGAGGCTCGGCCAAAATGATGTCTTCACCAGACTTCCAGATAAGCAAAGCTTATCTGAGAGGGCCCTGTTGTCAATACATTATACTATCCTGATAAGTGAAAGCTATAGGCTGGAACTCCTCAACAGCTCATGCACAGATACAGCCCAAAGTAATAAACAGACAAGACTAAAAACAAAAGTTAAAATGAAAATTAACCATAGCAATATGAAATAAAATTAAAAAGTTAGGTAATCCTTAATTTCTATTTATAAATACCAAAAACATACAAGGGTGTTTTACAGTTGAGTGATTTCAAGTGTCTCTTAAAGACTCCAGTATAAACCAGTTTATCCTTGCTAAGTTGGTTTATGACACTCTAGTAAATGTATTCTGAGTTTTACACCCAGTTTAAAGTGACTGATTCTGATGTGCTTTGTCATTCTAAGCTCACTTCAGTCCCATTAAACTCTATACCTTCTCTGGCATGTATAAAGTCCATGGATGTATTAAAGAGAACTCAAAGCTGAAACATGGCACCCATTCATTCTTGTGAAATTTGCTCAGTAACTCATGGTGTTGCTTTTGTACACTGACACTCCTTCCCCAGTCTGCATCTTGTCTTTTGTCCACACTTGAATGGGGATGAAATAAAATAATCCTACTGATCTTAGAAGGCTAGATCAGGGATAACTGGCACCAAAATTTATGTTGATCATTTTGATGGATCTAAACAGTGCTAACCTTAGACAGAAAGAAGAATGAGAGACTCAAGGAAGCCAATATATTATCCACATCCATTTTTACACTTTATAAGCCTGCTCAGCTGAGCATCAACATGTATGCTATCCATTTAGATTAGCTTAGATTTGCAATCAAACTGGGATAAAATTCCTTGTATGCACGAGCATGCATGCATTCTTATTCTGACATGAATGACTTGAGGCATGAATGAACTTACAATGTGCAGTTTCTGGAAATAAAGTATGATATGTTATGAAGTCTTTATTTTTGCTAAAACAATTTAAGAAGCTACACACTAGCTTCACAGTAATAGCTGGGTTGGCACCATTCTTCTGTAATCATTCTCTTTGTTCGCTTGCTCTTAGTGACTAGTATAAAATAATGAATATACACTGCTCAAAAAAATAAAGGGAACACTTAAACAACAGAATGTAACTCCACGTCAATCACACTTCTGTGAAATCAAGCTGTCCACTTAGGAAGCAACACTGATAGACAATCTGTTTCACATGTTGTTGTGCAAATGGAACAGACAACAGGTGGAAATTATAGGCAATTAGCAAGACATCCCCAATAAAGGAGTGGTTCTGCAGGTGGTGACCACAGA
>JAUYWH010000010.1:16473204-16483247 GCA_034779795.1 Ctenopoma multispine | reverse complement strand
CAACAGTATTCTCACTTCTCTCTGTACTGAAGCTATGAGTGCACATTTCACCACTGAACAGGCCATACAGCTGATCTTCAACAAAGGGCATCTGATTTGGAAGATATCTCAAAAAGAATGGCAAGATAACATGGTACTCTTCACTATTGGACAACCAGGGCAGGATGGCAGCACAAAATGCCATAGAGATTACTTCAGGTCCCATAAGATATGTTGTGTCTTATGTTGAGGACATCTCTTCAACATTTCACATGTTCATCACTCCACCTATGAAAGTTTAGTCTCCTGTCTCCTGAACTGGTCGTGGTTACTCTCTTAGATTGCGTTGTTGGTTTGTGGTACTCTGCAAAGGTCTTCGGCCACTATTTGATTAGTTTTTCCGTAATGCTTTGATGTCTATATATATTTATTTGGTTTTATATGGATTTGATTTAAATTTCTTTGTTTAATTTAATCTATAACAAACTTCAAGTCTTCCCTTAAGAAATAAAATGGTCAAGATAATGGATGAATGGATGCATGGATGGATGGATATAACAAACTCAAAGTTGTCACATAAATGGTGTGAAGTAAAAAAACGAATAATCCTTCTGAATTGTATTCTAATTAAGATTACATCACTTGTGTAGAGTCCAGTATACAGCTCTAATGAAACTGAAACTATGATTCTCAAACCTTTGATGTTGTCAGTTTCCTTAAGATTTATTTCACCTGTAAGGGGTGAAATTGTCATTTCTCATTTCAGTGGAAGCCAAGACTGACTTTAGATTGCAGTAGTTGATTTTCCTCAGACCTTTTAGCTATATTGAATAAAACAATTTAAAATCAAATACTGAGTATAAATAATAAAACAAGCAGGCAAAACAGCAGTTATCATGTCAATGATCAGTAAAAGGATGGGCTTTGATATACTTTCTGTATTCCCACATTCAGAATTATGCCTCAATGAAATAATCCTCTGGGTTTCTCTCAAACAGCATGCATCTCTGTGAGCTGACCCACTGTCTCAATCAGAAGGCAACAAAAAGCAAGGAAACAGTACAGATTTGTTTCCCGTGTCTACTTCTCTGCAAATGACCTATATTTTCTGTTTCGTTGTTGGGCTTTGCTGTTAACCAGTCGCATGTCATACACAAGCACTGTATGTATAAGCAATTACATTTATATAAATTACATAAAGAAAGCCAACACATCAGTGAAGCCAGCCAGATATTGGACAACAAATAATGAACATCTAATTTTGAGTAGTGGTCTAATACTATGCCTCATGGTAAATAAGACCTCAGGTTAACACATAAAAGGAGATCCCATGTCCAATAGCAATTTAGAGCACTCAGGTGACATTACAATATGTCCCTTCTAACACAAAACAGAGAGCAGAGTATAATGATCAAAGTCGGCCTACAGTAATTCTGCAATTACCTACGAGGCAGGTAATTACAGCAAAATGGCTCCCACTGAAGCTGAGGGACGAGGAGGAAATGTTGGCAGATAAACGACAGAATAAAGTAATGTTCTGCTTGTCCTGAGTGACTGATGATAAGTGAGATGTGGAAAAAGAAAAATGCTACTCCCCTGAACTAAGTTAGTTATTTAAACTTTATTTATTCAGAAGCTCTCATTAAAATAAAGATTTCTTGTGCTTAGTATACATGTGACACACTAATTACAACACTTAAAAAGTGTCAATGAGCATTCCAGTAGTAAGATGATACTATGGCACTGTTGGAACAAACCTGTCTCACAAAAATGCAACTTATATTATAAAATGTAAATATAAAAAACGCAACTTAAATGTAATCGCAAATACATTTTGTAGAACACATAATCACTGGATGGATTATGATGCAAGTAATTTCTTGAATTAATGAAGTGCTACATGTACTAACAGAAACTGAGGGGGTTGAAGTGGATGGTGGGTATACAAAGCACACAAATGTCACACCACAGACCCGAGTTCCACTAAATGGTCTCAGGTGTGGTTAAGTTTAGGCAATAACAGCAGTTTAGTTAAGGTCAGATGAAGATCATGATTTAGTTTAAAATTTGTGTTTTCAGTCACTGTTACACTTTTTTGTTTTATTAAGACCAGACCACAGTCTTTCTCAGTCGCAGTCTCTGCTGTGTCTACATACAGAACCATAAGAAAAAGTGAATAAAGGACTAAAAATCTAATCAATCTGTTGAACTGCAAGACTGGATATTCTGGTGGAATAAAAATATTTTGGAGTGGCGTGACATTTTGTTCATTGTCCAGTATCTGGTTATGTAGGTACCTGCTGCTAGTCAGAGGCATCCCTCTGCTCATATTGTGTAATTAACAAGTTTGGTTCAGGTTTAATAAAAGGTCTAATATGACAGATGGTCTGCAGCAGGGGTTGGCCACCCTGGTCCTTGAGTGCCCTGCTTGTTTTCCAACAGTCCCTGCCCTATACACTGCTGTTCACCTGAAGTAGAAGCTAGAACATACCACCTCAGATGGAAGACATGAACTGGTCAAATGAAATCGCAAAATATAAAAACAACAGAGAGTTAGGTCAGTTAGTTAGGAGCTCCTTGAGTCATGACGGTGATGAGGAAACAGAGAGTAGACCAGAGACAGCATGTACAACAACAATCTGCAGTACACAGCATCTAATCCAGGAAATTACTTCTCCCACGACAGGACATTAGAAGCATGGATCCACAGACTTGTTTATCAGCCCTCTGTGTATGAATCATTAGAGAAATTATTGAATTGTTAGAAGCAGACTGTATCTATCCAAGCCTGCTTTCTGGCTTGATTTATGGACAGACGAATGGCTGGACTTTCTAAATGCTGATTTATTTGCTTTTGCATACGTATAGTGGCCTTAAGCGAATGGAGACAAATGTTACCCACCACATCGATAGCCAGCTGAACCCTCTTTAATTACAGACTTTTACTGTATGAGTAAAATATGTGTTCCACAAGCATTAAAGCTGATCCATGTACCAATTTAGAACAATGAAATACAGTGTTAAAGGTTCCGGGACTCAAGCAGTCGTTTAAAGCAGTGCTTTAAACGACATGCTAACTGCACCATGCAAAATGCAGAAAATGAAACAGTTAGACATATTTACTAAGTCGAGGGATAGGTGGCCAAAATTCTCAGAGTAATGCAATTTTGGTCCTACTTTTAGGAGTTGTAGTGGAAGTTGGAGGATGATCAATTTCTCAACATTTTGATCCAGAGGTGGAGTACTATTTATGCAAGTACTATACTCTGAGGTACATGCACGTTCCATTTTATATTAATTTTACTTTTACTCCACTGCATTAATTTTAACATCATTGGATAATAGTTAACTTTTGCAGGATCAGATTTTTATGAAATCTGAAGCCACAAGGAACTTTGGACTTTATCAATTTTGATAATGGTATATGGCACCACAGATCATATGCAGATTGACTAATTTCCCCCTTACATGCAAACTACAAAGGTATAAAATTACAAAGCTCAACTGTCAGCAAAACTCCAACCCGTCACTATAATTTGTTGTTTTCAATGCCAAGTGTCATAATACAAATATTTCTGTTATTTGCTTTCATGTTGGAAGTTCAAACAATAAGTTCTGATCAGCTGAGAGCTGCAAAGTAACAATACAAATTCAAGAATCTTTAACAAGTTAAGTGGACTGGTATGGAGAAAACCATATGAAAGTTTATTATTCAAAGCAGTTTGTCCCTACACTGTAATACAACTTATAGGAGCCTTTCTCTCAAAACCAATAGCAGCTGGCACACTGGACCATAATCATTATGGAAAATAATCATGAACGGTACAATTATGAAACCATCATGAATCATGTTAGGGCATAAAAGCAGTTCTATGGTTTAAAAATAAATACTACATTAACATTATCATAGTTTGCGTTTTGTGACCAGTGTAGCCACTTTAAGTTCCATTCATCCCAACTTTCTCACTGTATAACTAGTATAAGTCAGCAGACCTTTTCCTTTACACATGTCACAGTTACTTCACCCATTACTACTTCTGTTCATCAAGTGGATACAAAAATGACTACAAATTGTGATGTAACCATAATATTGTATGTTTTGTTTGTTGTTATGCTTCGGTAGGAAACCTGTGCTCTATGCTGACTAATAAGTGTCATGTGTTGGTTGTTTGGAGCCTTTCAGTATAAGAGTAGGATTCATCTCTCTCTCCCTCTTTCTCTCTCTCTCTGTATCTTTCCTTTAGGTATCCTCGACCCTGGAGCCGTAGTTGCTGGTCCAGCCTGCCCAGTGCCTCGTCTACTGCTCCTTGTTGTTGTATTGATCTCTGTTGCCTGCTGTTCTTTTCTCTCTCCTCTGTCCACTAACCCCAACCGGTTGACCACCCTGAGCCTGGTTCTGCTGGAGGTTTCTTCTGTTAAAGGGAGTTTTTCCTCTCCACTGTTGCCTTACGTGCTTGCTCAAGTGGGACTGTTGGGTTTTCTACATTATTCTGTATATATTATATAATGTGTAAGGTCTTAAACCTCACACTGTGAAGTGCCCTGAGATGACTTATGTTGTGAATTGGCGCTATATAAATAAAGTTGAATTTTAATTGAATTGAATTCATCCCATGTTCTGCATCACTCTGACTCAGTATGACAGAGGACAAAGGACAGAGCGTGTGGACAAGATGGAAGGCTTTTTAACTGTGTGTGTGTGTGTGAGCAGAGCACAGCCATTTCCAGCCACCCACAGAACACAACCACCGCTATGCTCAGCAGTCAGACTGACAACCTCTAATCTGACCAGACTGTGGTGTGGCCGCCAATCAGTCTGTAATGAAACACTGTATGAGAGTTCCACAGGTTGTAAGAGAGGTGATGTAACACTCAGCCCTAAAGAAGGCACACACTTGGTCAGGCTGTGTGGGGCTGTACTGTGGGAGTCCTGGAGATGTGCCAGCTTGGCTGTGGGAGACCTGTGGGAGATGTTTACAATGCAAAAAACCCCTGGGAAGTCTAGTCATTATATTCCATTTTAAATTAGCCAATGTGGGGTCTGCTTTGGCACCCCACCTTCTGATCACACAACAAATTCCTTTACAATTATTTCTGGGACGCATTATTTGACTTATGGTTGATGACTGACAGTTTTTAACTTTTGGAGCTGTAGATGAGCTATAATAAGGGGCTTTATGACTTTATGACTCACATTCCCAGTGACCCCCCGATCAGGCTCGACCATGTGTTTAAGATAGCATGCCTCTGTCTGGTGCTACATACAGAAGGAAACTATTAGCTAAAACTCATGTGGTTAAGTAATTTGTGAGAAATAAAACCTTTTTTCTCTCTTCCTCTTTTAATTAAACCTACGCTGGAGGGAAAACTAGCCCACCGATTCAGTTTCAAAACACTATCATGCAAACCATGTCATTAGAAGAGTCATGGTCTGTGTTTCAATTAGAAGAAACAGGCACGCTCCACTCCAGGAAGAAAAAGCCTCTTCGGGTGCATATCAAAAAAACTAAATCATATATTAAGACCAAATATATGGTCTAATATATGCAGTATGTTGTCTGAAGATGGCAAATGCATACGTTTGTGGACATGTTCCAAAAACTTGTGCTACAAAAGTTAAAGAGAGTGCTGTCTTTTGGTCTAAATATAAGATTCTGTGTATCAAACTGTGACAAAAGGTAAAAACATTTCTGATTATCCTTAATAAATCCCAGGCTCTGTGTCCTCACATCAGGGTCAGGTTTACCACTGAAATGGTTGATGCTGTTTGTGTATGTTGCTTCAAATACCACTGGGTCAAAAGACAGCCTGCCCCGAAAGCATTCTCACGCTCCAACTGAGCCTTCCCCAAAATACAACAGGAAGTCGGGGGTTAGACCATGAGGAGAGGGGTCAGGCAGAGGGGATGAGTGGAGGGTGGGCTAAATGAGTGAGTCAGAAAAAGACTGTTTTGAAAGGACATAGTATTCTAGTGCCATATATGCCTCTATCAGTTCATGTAGATACTGCCTTTTCTCACCACTAGTGCATTTTTAGCATTTCTCTGGCCCCCGCTGAGTTATATCAGAAATAACAATAACGATAAGACCTAAATCAAACTTTAGCCTTGAACCTCTGAGACATTTTATATCTTCACCAATAACTAAGTCAATAAAACAACAATCTGTTCTTCTAAAATAAAAATCTGTGGGCAGAAACAAGGTTCCACCTCCCCATGGAGCACCACATCTTACCTTTAAGACAACTATTAGTATATAGTATTAAATGTGCTGTAAATATGTTCAATAAAGAATAATTCAATATTATCACTTACTTGTCTGAATCTATCTTAGGTTTGTGTTTGGTCAACTGTCTAACACGCTCAGCAACCAAACTAAGACTAAGCAAAGTTTTAATGTTTTTGGCTATTTACTTTCTTTGTCTGACCCATCTCATCATGGTCAAAGAGTAAAAGTATGTTACATTATTCATATTCATATTTTCATTTAGTTTCATCACATAGAAGACTATAAAGAAAAACACTCTTGTGCAGAAGCTGGGAACAGCTCTGTTGTCCTGAGATAATGAGCAGTTTGGGAAAGGGGACCATTATTTTAAAATTATATATTATTATTATTGTGTTCTTAACTTTCTCAAAATAACTGTAATGTTGATGCCTTCCTATAATTCCAACTATAATTATGTGAGAGAAAGAAATGTTCTTCTTGTTTTGAAGTGTTTTTAAACTAATATGACTGCTTGCAATTTGCAAAATGCACTAGACTGTGACGCTGTCATACTAGTCATTAGCATGTGCTCTAGTGAGTTCTTGCCTGAAATACAGTGCAATGACTACTCTAACACAATTATACCAATCAACAATCAGTGAAAACTCTCTGTAATAAATACTTATGCTGCTCTGTCATCATTTGAAGGATGGTTTGTTGTGAGACGCTCACGCATAGCAGTTGCGTGGCCTTTTTAGTTTTTCATTTTATTAGGTGTCCTTTGAAGAATCCTACACTTCTGACAATACGTTTTTTTGGGATGATGACATACTTTTATCATGACAGGGGAGTGAACCTGCATGTATGATGCATTTATGTTACGTATTAATTCCCCAGTAAATGACAGACCTGTCACTGGTTCACCAGTTGTTTGTTTGCTGGGTACTGACCCAGCATACCAGACCTCTTGAATGCAGGCATATTGAGATAATGGTGATGTTTTCAGCTATATGTCGATATGTCTTTTCAAATGTAGGCTCTGAGCTGAATCTAAAGATTGCTCACCACCTCTGAACAGCTAAAGGAAATCCAATACTAGTCAGATGTGTGGTGCTAAACTCATTGCACTGTGCCCCCATAACACTCATTGCACCACAGCCTTTCCTGGGTAAAAACTCGATATTTGATTAAACATTAAAACCTGCAATCTGTCACATTCTCAGTGCCACTGCTCCGCTGAGTAAAACCTGTTACTGAGCAAATTAAAGTCACCACAGAGTGAAATATGCTGGCTATATCAAGGTCATGAAACAACTGAAGTGGAGGAAGGACTGCAAATAAAAACAAGCTAAGCTCTAGAGGGGATGACAGGCTGTGGTTTCACTGTTTCCCATCCGTGTTTGTCATCCAGATGGAGGAGGAGAGAGGAAGGCCATGGGCAAAAGAGGATCTGTTTATGGGAGAATGAGAAGAGATGAGAAGGATGACAAAGTGAGGGGAGAAAGGGTGTTCTCATCCCTTGAGGAGCTGACTTCACTTGCTCTCTAAGCCACTTAAGGGTAAAACAGATCCACTCTGCAGCCCCCAGAAATCATGTCTAGTTTTTTTTATGCTCTATAAATAGCTGCATATGCTCCAGCTGAATGGGAACAAGCTGTACCCATCACCCGGAGGAGCAGAGGAGAGAATGAGAATGACAAAATCACAGAAGGTCCCATCAACAACTAGAAGCCAACACAAGCTGATGGTTTCTATCATCACTAGCAAGTTAATCTTAGTTAATCTGGGAAGTCTTTTGTAGAATCTTCATGTGTGTGGGGGAAAATGCTTCAGTTGGCTTCAGGGAACCATTGTACCATGTACCATTCAGACAGAATTGTGGCAAAACCTGTTTATGTCACGTTGTGTACACACCACCTATCTCTAAGTGTTGGAGCAAGAAAACATAGCATACACTTTGATACCATAACAATAAAGCTTTAGATGCTTTTATTACACAATCTTAAACAGGTTGTGTATGTTCTCTATGTTCAAATAAATTCTAATGTGTTTGACACTTCCCAAAAAAAGCTACTGTTTGAGAGAGGGCAATAATTAGTGGGTCTTCTACTGACTCCCTCATTCCCTTTACATCAGGGGTTCCCAACTCTGGTTCTTATGGACCCCTGCCCTACTTGATTTCCAAATATCCCTGGGACAGTCGGGGTTGGGAAACCCTGCTCTACATGTCAGTGTTATAATATAAGAGTGCTGTAAATGGGCAGCATTTTAAATCTGAAGGGGCCAGATCAAGAAGTCTGAAAAGGGAAGTTTCAGATGTTATCAAGTTTGTGTGAATACCAAACAGACAAGGGTGACTGACAGTATAATGTATACTGTAAATTATATAAGCTGAATTACTCTTTTCTTAGTTTGTCAAGGAAACAACCTCCTAATTCCTTTGTGCATGGTCATCCGGTAACAGTAGCATCACATTCATGATGAAAGAGAAGGAATTCTCCCTGATCGATCAGAAAGACCTTCACTATAGGTGTCCTCTTTAAAAAAGTGCATATACCAGTGTGATAAACGATTTCATTGTGAGCTCTGTAAGACACATGATTAAATGAAATCTACACCAAGTATGGGTACATCATGATTATGCAAGAACTCATAAAAGCAACACCAAAGCAGCTAAATTTGGAGTGTAGGTAAATCTAATTATCAAATCGCACTTTGTTGAGGCAGATACCAAGTATTTAAAGACCTATCAGGATTGTTGTTAAATAATGCACAGTTTTAAGAGGCCATTTATTTCCTGGACTGTAGGTCTGACAGAAAAACCACAGCTTGTGCGGCTGAGAGGATGTGATTCTGAGCAGGTGTTCAGCAACACAGGAGCACCAGAGGGGACTGTCCTTTCACCTTTCCTCTTCATCCTCTGACTTTCAGTACAACACTGAATCCTGTCATCTGCAGAAGTCCTCTGATGACTCAGCTGTTGTTGGGTGACTCAGTGACAAGGAGGCACAGTACAGTACAGAGACCTGGTGGACCGGTTTGTGAAATGGTGTGGGAACAACCACCTGACCTTAAATGTAACTAAGACAAAGTAGATGGTTGTGAACTTTAGGAGGAACAGAACCAGTTTTAACACCATTTCCATTCTAAGAGAGGAAGAAGAGGTGGTGGAGCAATACAAATACCTGGGTGTCCACCTTGACAACAGACTGGACTGGAAACGTATCACAGGAGCTGTGTACAGTTAGGGACAGAGCAGACTCTACTTCTTGAGAAACAAACTGATCACGAAGGCTGGCTCTGTGCTGGGGACTTCGCTGGAACCCTTAAAACAGATGGTAGAGAGGAGGCTGCTTATCAAACTGCTGAACATCATGGAGAACAGCTCTCATCCTCTCCACAACCTGCTCGTTATGCTCCTAGACTTCTTCAGCTCCGCCGTGATAAGGTAAGGTATAGTTCTTGTTTCTGTTCAGATGTGTTTTGATGTGTATTTTTTTTTCTGTATCAATCTTTGTTTTTCCTGTACTAATCTTTATTATCTTTTATTTTTTCTAGCGTTGGGAAACTATTAAAAATTTTAATCAAGATTTTAATCGAGATCAAATTAAATAAACCAAAGCTATGGTCTATTGCCAGGGCATTAACATTTATCCAGATAAATAGTCCAGATAAAGCACCAGATCACAGCAGAAGTCATATAACATTACCTTCCCTATAGAACAGATCTATTCAATTCAATTAAATTCAGCTTTATTTATATATCGCCAATTCACAACAAAAGTCATCTTAGGGCACTTTACAGTGTAAGGTTTAAGACCTTACACATTATATAAATATATACAGAGTAATGTAGAA